>JAWQFY010000181.1:0-47017 GCA_037055185.1 Capillidium rhysosporum | reverse complement strand
TATTTAAAAATTTAAAATTTAAAAATCTAAATTTGAAATTTTAATTTGTAAAAAATTTAAACTTTTTTTATTATTAAAATCTTCAAATATAGATGATTGTTAATTAAATTCTGTCTGGAAGTGCTCCTTAATATCTGTAGGTATATATTATATTTATACTTTTATTAAATAGTAAATAATATTATTAATATAAAATTTTATTAATTTATTTATTTAAATTATAAGTTATATTATTAACTAAAAAATATATAAAATACTTAAATATTTTATTAAAAATAATAAGCAAAAATTTAAATAAAAATATTTAAAATTGTAAATTATAAATAAAGAAATAAATTTTATAATAACTATTAAAATTTAGTTAAAATATTTAGAAAAATTATTTAAATTTATTAAAAAAAAATGTATATAATAATTTAAAAAAAATAAAGTAAAAATATAAACTATATTAATATAAAGTAATATATAAAGTTTAAGTTTAAATTTATTATATATTTATGTAATAAATTATTAATTACTACCTTAGTTTAAATTAAATTAAAAATAATTAATAGCTAGTTAGATTAAGTATATAATTACTAATTAATTAATTAAATAGTAATTTTTAATAAGTTAAATTAATAAAATAGTTAAATACTAATTAGTAAAAAAGTTAATTAATAACTTTAATTGTAAAAAAATATACTTTAATAGTATAAATAGTTTAAAGTTAAAATAAGTATATATACTAAAATAGTTTATAAAATTTAAATATATTAACTAAAATATATTTATTTTTTAGAAAATTAATTAATTAAAAAGTCTAAATTTAAAAATTTTTTTAATAAAGTATATAGAAATAACATTATCAATAATTTATTATATAAAAAGTAACTTATAAATTTAAATAAAATAAAATTTTAATCTAATAAAAAATAATACTAAAAATACTTAAAAGTTAGCTAAGAAATATATTTTTAAATATAGTATATAAAAATAAATAAGAAAGATTTTTTAATAATTATTTATAATCTTTTTTAAATTATTAGTAGTAATTACTAAATTAAGTAGTAAGTATTAAAAAAGTATTTATTTATTTTATTAATATAAAGTTGGCAAAAAAATTTAAAGTAAAATAAAATTTAAAATATTTAATTATATTAGCTAATAAAAAAATAAATATAATAAAAACTTTAAATAAAATAATAATTTTTAAATTTATAAAATATAAATTAAACTTAATAATTAAAATAGTTTAAAATTTAGTTTATTTTATTATTTTTAAAATATTATATAATATTTTACTTTAGTTTAAAATAATTTACTATTTTTAATAAAAATAAGAAAAGAAAATTTAATATATATATATAAAATATAAATTAATTATTTTTTCTAAAAGTTTAGCTTATTTATTATTAAAAAATAAAAATAAAAGTATAATAAACTATATAAATAAAATATTAAAAAAGGTAAAATAATTAAATTTAAATTTATTAGTAAAGAATATTATTAATATAATTTTAAAAAATAAATTTTATTTTAAAGTAAACTTAAAAAATATATTTAATAAATGCAAAATTAGTAAAAAAATATTATCTTTTTTAGCTTTTAAAACTAAATATAAATAAAAACAAATACTTTTTAGTTTTTAATATTTTTACTTGTAATAAAATAAAAGATTTTAATTATTAAACTATAAAAAGCCAGCATATTTTTCTTAATAACTTTTATTTTTAAAATTTTAATGCTATTAATTAATAAAAAAAATTGAATATATAAAATAGTTTATTAAATTAAAAGCTTTTTTTTAGTTTAAAATTTTTATTTTATTATATAAAAGCAGTTTAAGCCAAAATAAAAAGCTTATAAAATAGTTAAAAAATATTTATAAATATTAGCTATCTATAAAGATTATTTATAAAAAATATAATATAATTATAGCTTATAGTAAAAATATTAATAAAAATAGTAATTATAAAATTACTAATATTTAAAATTTTAAATTTAAGTGCTTATTAATATTTTATATATTTATTTCTTTTAAAAAATATTTATACTTTATTTTAATTTCTATAACTTTTAAATACTTCAATCTAAAAACTTTAAAAAAAGCTAAAAATACTTAAAATTACTAGTTTTTAAAAAATAAGCTATTATTAATTTAGTAATAAATTTGTTTTTATTATTATAATAAAAAAATCTAAACTAAAACTAACTAAAATATATAATCTAGTTATATAAAACTATATTAATTTCTAAATGTTTATAAATATATATATATAAGTTTAATAATACTAAGTATTTAGAATTATTTATATTAAAAGTATTAACTAATAAAATAGTTTTAAGATTAATATTTAAAATGCTATTACCAAAAATAGAGCTAAAATAGTATAATTTACTAAGCTAAATATTAGCTAAAATAGTTACATTAATATAATACTAAATACTATTTAAGTTATTTTTTAAAAAACCTTAAAGTTAGTAATAAATTAATACTAGTGTAAAATAATATACTAGCTTATATTTTAAGAAATACTAAGCAAACAGTTTAAGGTTTTAGTTTAAATATTTTCTTCTAGCCTACATACAGCTTTAAAACTTAAAAGTAGAATAAAGTAATAAATTTATAATATTCCTAATTATATAATTGGTACCATCTGCAATAGTTTTTGATAATAGAGTTCAGGCATCTAATACTATATATAGTAATAATACTAACTATTAATAAATATATTAATTTTTTAAAGTTTTAATTGAAACTTGATTTTTTATAGTTGATCTTTATAAACAGTTGATTTTAAAGGTTTATAAAGTAATATATTTAATTAATTTAGACCCAAAAACAAAAGATAGATATAATTCAAAAATTATTATATATTTATTAATATATTAATATTTTGAATAAAAAACAGCAACCATTCAAATGGTACCAGTGCTAATTTTATATAAATAAAACTTACAATTTATTGAATACTTTAAATCTCATCAAAGCAATAATTTTTTTACTAATTTAACGAAATAGTTTTGTACCCTTCTTCAGCATAACAAATACTAAAAGTTTAAGTTTAACACACCACTTGTAATTTGTTCTAACTATCCAGCATATGTAGTTATTGTTTCTAGTTGAACAGTTTAACTAACCTGCGCAGTACAATACATGAGGAGCGTAATTGAACCGCTATCAACTACATCACAAGTTTGTTGGAAAGTCGATACGAACTCTTACATGAACCTTTTTAGTAGCTTTAAAGTGAGGCTAAATTATAAAAGTTTATGGAAGGTTTAGAACTTTTATTACATCTTGTTAATTGTCGGTTGGACTCCAACGCGAATACTCAAAACGTATTTACTATTTTTATATTAAGGCTAAACTGAAGATATGTAAAAGTATTTAAGAATTTTTTAATTTTCATTTTCACGAGTCTAAATTCCAACTATCTATTCCTATAAAACTTTACTAAAAATAAGCATTTAGCCTTAAAAGCTAGTAGAAGCTTTCGAATCAATTTTAAAGTTATAAGTTAAGGTGGATTACTTATGGTAGTGACGTCAGAGTATAAACAAAGGTTTGTAAACGAAATTTCGATCAAAAATAATTATATCAAGTTATACCACTTTTTATGTAGTTGTGTAGTAAATTTATATAAGTAGGAACAGTTTTTGTCTAGTCCAAATATTATTTAAGTTTTTATATATTCTTATGCAACTACTATCAGGTTCAAAATCAAATACAGACACTAAGATAGAAAACTTGGTATTTTAAAATCCAGGTTTAAAACATGTTTTGAAATTTGCATACTGAAAATATATAAAAGTTAACCATATTTCCATTAAAGAGTTTAACGATTGTGCAATTAAACCATTTAATGGCGTGCTCTTCATATACTAACTTAAAAACAAGTGCACCTTCCACTTCCGTTAATAAATTTCACCAAAGAGTATAGCATACCGATTTTAATTTGAACTAATTGGCAATTCAAAACGAATATATTTAAATTTAAACTGCGAATCTTCTTATTTAGAACTTCAAAGCTTTACTAAAATATTTTGATTACAAAATGGGAAGAGCAGTTCCTTTTTTCATCTATGTGTGTATCACGTTTAAAATCAGTTTAAACTTCACATTACTCCTATATTATATACAAGTTTTTTAGTAAAGTACCGGATGGAATTTATGAAGAAAAGTCCCTGCTCATCTCTACCAATTATCAGTAACCCTTTCCACGGATATAGCTTGAACGAACATGTATCAGTGAAAAGGGTAGTAGAACTTAAGTATAATTTTAGATTTCTATTTATGTAGATAACCTAATCTATTTATATAGCTTGTTTTTATTACTAATTTTCCGCTATTAAACATCCTGATTTTCTGAAATTGTGGATATATATGTATGAATGGCCGTTTTTCCGCATATTCATAAAATTAAATAATCACAAAAAAATAGAACTAAAAAGAACGCATATTAACGAAGTGCAACTTCTTTAACTTAGCATTACAAAAAACGCATAAAATGGAGGATCCTAAAAAGTTCATAATCACACCTATTACAGTAAATAAAAATTGAAAACGTGTCATAAAAAATAATCAATAAACAAGAAACCTAAACCTACTATTTATTCTTTAACCAATCAGATATATTCGTTTAAATATCTTAATATTTGATTATTAGTACAACAATAGTTAAAATATAAATTAACTATATAATATTCCTTAAAAATAGGAATAAAGTAAAGGAAAATTAATAATTGCTAAATTTTTATTGGATTTGAATTTGGATTAATAACTTGATAAATCGAGAATATTAGAAAGTACATATAATTATAATGGAAAATAGTATTGAAAATAAACTGTTTTACAGCAAAGTTCGTTTAAAATTTATTTAATAAATTCAAATCAAGTTTAAATTTAAGACAGTTTTTAGGACATAATTCAAAATTTAATGTTCAATCAAAATTTATTTTTATACAAGTTTAAAATTAAAATTGGATTAATTCCTTTTATACTTTTTAATTTCTAAAATCTACTAATAATACACAATATAGTTAGTATAACTTCGAATATAAATTTGAAAACTTAAATTTTTTTAGCCAATTTTTTGTTTAAACTTTTTTAGATCTTTTTAGAAAAACCAATTCGTTTATACGCGAATTCGAAGTTAAACTTCATTAACGCATAAGAATTGTATGGATTTGTAAACTGCATTGAAACCAAAAAGCATTAAAAAGTTGAATTCTAAATAATGACTTCTTAATTCAGTTATACTAATTTTTTGGTCTTGCTCTATTTACACTGTACCCCCATATAATAAGTTACTGTTACAAGGTTTAATCCAGCCGATACTTTCTAACCAATAGATAATAAGTACCTGTAATTATACGCGGTATTTGTATAAAAATAAGGTCTAAAAATAAAACTGATAAAGGTTCTAAACGTTCTAGAAATAAAATAATTAATAAATTTTAATAAATTTTCTAATTTGGCTTAGTTCTTTTAAGGTTAGTAACGTCAGCTAAATAGAAGCTTTAGAATCCGGTTTATTTTTGTTCGATATTTATGTGATACGTGATATCAAATACTGTACAGAATAAATTAAACTTTTTAAAGTGTTTAGGTGTTCTTCCTTTTTATTTTAGCCTGATTGTTGCTACGATAGAAGCTTTAGAATCTAGATTTTACTTTTAAAAGTGGTTGGTTTTAGGGGCTAAGAACCAATAGTATCGCTATTAATTGAAAGTAAAGTTTTATGATGGAAGCTTTAGAAGCCCCTTTCCATAACCAACATCACCCCAACCTTACAGTAACAGATTATTCTACAGTTCAATAACCAATTTAATTTATGGAAAGTAGCTTTGTCTAAAATTAAAGCGACCCATCGTGCAAGCAATTTCAGTAATTTAGAAACTAGTAATTTTAGGCCACAAGTCTATTTATAAAAAGTGGTATAGAATTGGATGAAATGAAGCCAGTATAAAAAGGTGGTAAAAGTTTCTTATTTAACTATACTTTACAAAATATTAAACCAGTAGTATAGATATGTTATCTTTATCACCTGAATCTGTAGTACAGCCCAAACCTTTAAAATCTATCGACGGAATTAAACTTCCATCGCTAGTACCTTCACCTGAATCATCGTCACTACCTTCACCAGCGTCGGAAGAAGAGTTAGCTATACCGGCAACTACAACTAAGTTGAATTCTGAAGGTGTCAACCCCTCCAAGAAGGTATATTCTTCCATCCTAGATACTATCGGCAACACCCCATTAATTAAGATCAACAAGTTGACAAAACTTTATGGTATCGAATGTAACATGTACGTAAAATGTGAATTTTTCAACGGTGGTGGTTCAATTAAAGATCGTATTGCTTTAAACATGATCGAATCTTTGGAGCGTGACGGTAAACTCACCCCAAATTCAACTATAATCGAAGCTACAAGTGGGAATACCGGTATCGGAGTAAGTTTGGTATCGTTAATCAAAGGTTACAAATCGATAATAGCTATGCCGGAACGTATGTCTCGTGAAAAAATCGACTTACTGTTGGCTATGGGATCTGATATCATACGTACACCTAACGAAGCACCCAACGATTCATCGGATTGCCATCTTAACGTATGCTTACAGTTGATGGAACAGATAGAGGACTCCGTCGTATTGAACCAGCTCTCTAACCCCAACAACCCTAACTCTCATTACGACGGTACCGGACAAGAGATCTTAGATCAGTTGGACGGTAAGGTCGATATGCTTGTAGCTGGTGTAGGTACAGGTGGTACCATTACCGGTATTTCTAAGAGGTTGAAGGAGAGTTTACCTAACGTCCAAGTAGTAGGTGTTGATATTCAAGGTTCGACTTTAGCTTTACCAGCTAGTTTGAACAAGTACAGAGGCCCTTTCAAGATCGAAGGTATCGGTTTAGATATTGTACCCGACGTACTCGACCGTTCTATAATCGATAAGTGGATCAAAGTATCTGATGAACAATCGTTCCAGACTGCTAGACAACTTATACAACTTGAAGGTTTACTTTGCGGTGGATCTTCAGGCTCGGCTATGTACGGAGCACTCCAGCAGGCTAAATCGTTAAAGAAGGGACAGAACTGTGTCGTAATTCTACCCGATTCCATCCGATCCTATATGAACACTTTAGTTAAACAGGAGTGGCTGGACGAGAACAAACTCATCGACGAACAGGAGAAGTTCAGTAGCCAACGCAAATACGGGGATGCTAGAGTTAAACAGCTCAATTTAAAACCTTTAAAGTCAATCAGTTCCGATTTAACTTGTGACCAGACATTAAGTATATTCGAAGAGCACAACGCTGATTTCTTAACTGTTATAACCCAGGGAAACAACCAGATTCTAGGTGTAGTATCAAAATCATCCCTATTAGTCAAATGCAACGACGGAAGAGCTAGCTTGAGCGATTTGGTTACCAAAGTTATGTACAAATATAATCTTAATACCGAACTACTTGTGAGTTTGGAAACCAAGTTGAGTGACTTGGATGCACTATTTGAAAACTACGCTTTCGCAGTTGTTAAAGCTGAAGGTAGCAACAACGAATATTGTAGGGTTACAAAATCGGATCTGTTGACTTACGTTGTAAGGAATCAAATTTAAATTTCTTTTTGGTATTGATAATTATTAAATAACTTTTTTATAATGTATCGCTTTTAAGAGCTAGTTTTGTTTTATTTAGTACCGTTTTTATAAAAACAGTAATTTCTTGAAATAATTAATGAATTTTAAAATTTACAAAACTATATATAATCGTTCTAAAGTCAAAAATTAAATAATATTAAGTAATCTATTTTAGGATATATTAGAATAAAGTCGAAAATCATTAAAATAAGTAGTAACCATTGATAAAATTAACATTTAAATAAAAAACTCTAAAAATAACATTAATGTTAATTTTAAAATCTAAATTATAGTGAATAAACTATAACTAAAATAAAAATTGAGGTTAAAATAAATGACAAAATTCAGGATTTTAACTATAGGAAGCATACAGTACAAGTATTCTTGAAAAAAATATTAAAGGAAAAATAGTTTAAAATTTAAACTTATTATTTAAATAAAACTTTATTTGGTAATATTTTAATAGTAATAAACCATTTGACTCTAAAAGGTAGATATACATCACTTAATTATCTATAATATATATATATATACCAGTACTCAAAAAGAAATGAGGAGCACATATTGCCTAAATAGTTAATTAATCAACTATTTTAGATAGGAAAAAGTTCAATTTGATAAATAAAATTTAAGTTTGAGATAATATTGACTAAAATATTAAAATTTACTTTTAAGTAACTATTTTATTTTAAAAATAGTTGCTATTAGAAAAAAGTATACATTAAGTAAAGTAGAGAAAAAAACAAAAAAGGCATAATGCTAGTAATTTTTATAAAAGGTAATTTCTACTACTAAAGTTAAAATAGTTTAGCTATTATATAATTTTGTTATTTATATAAAACTTAAAAAATTTCTTTATATTTTTAAAAAAATAAAGTTTGAAAGTTAACATTAATACTATAATATTTTAGCTAAAAAACCTTTAAATATAATAAAAATATTATAAAAAATAAGTAATATAAATAGTAATTAATATTATTTTTATAATAAATAATTAAAAAATTAAAAATTTTACTATTTTTATATACTAAAATAAATAAAAATATACCTTTAAAGCTTTATTTTAATATATTTAATATTAAAGTTTTTTACTTTATAAATTGTAAAATATTATATTTATTATTTATTATATATAAATATAATTTATATTTATATTTTTTAGCTACTATCTATAACTTTTTAGAATATGTTACTATAATAACAATATAAATATATGTTAAAATATTAATAAAATTATATACTAAAAAAACTAGTTATTTTACTAGATAATTATTAAAAAAATATAAGTTTATAGTTTATTTTAATATAAAAATAAGTAACAATTATAGCAATTACTATAATTAGATAAAAGTTAAAAGATATATTATTTATATAATATAGTTATATAGTTAACAATATAGCTAAAACTAACTAAAATATAGCTTTAATTAGATATTTAACTTTTATTATAGGTAAATAAAAAAAGTATATATATATACTTTTAACTTATATATTTTATATATAAATTTATAGTTAGTTTAAATAAATTATAAAATTATAATATACTAAAACTTTACTTTAGTATACTATTTTAAAATTTAGAATAGTTAAAATATTAGCTTAATTTGCTTAGCTTTACAAAGTAAGTTTAATCTAAATATAATATAAAATATTTAAAGCTATCTATTTTATAATATTATATACTATAAAAAAGTATAAAACCTTGCTAAATATAGCTTAGTAAAGTATAAAGTTATACTTTTATTTTTTTACTATGAAGTAAAAAACATTTTTAAATATAAATAAAATTAAATAATTTTTGAGCTTTAAAAAGCATTACATCTTTATTTTAATACTATAGATATATTATTAAAATAATTTAAAAAAATAATTAATATAATATTAAAATATAGCTTTATTGCTAAAAGTATACTAATTATTTAAATAATATTATTTAAACTTATAAAGCTATATTATATAAGTAAATATAAATTTAATAAATATAATATTAAAATAAATAATATATATATTAGCCTAATTAAAATTATAAATTTAACTATATAGTAAATTATAGTTTATATTAATTTAATAGCTTTAAAGTTAATTGTTAAAGTTATATTTTAATAGTATAAAAATTGCTTAATATACTAAAAATAAAACTTTTAGTATATAAAAATAAATATTTAATATACATATAAAGTAATTTTAATACTGATATCTTTATAGCATTATTATAAAAATATATAAATTTACTTAAACAGTTTTATTTCAAGTTTTTTTTTAAAGTTTATTTAAAAAATATTTTAAAAAAAGTTTACTAAAATTATACTTTACATTTTTATATAGCAAAAAAAACTAATAATTTATAAAATTATATCAAATATACATTTTTTACATAATAAAGTAAAATATTAGTAAACTTAATATAAAAAAGTATAAATAGCTATAAAAAGTATATAATTAAAAATTATATAGTTTTAATAAACTAGTTAAAGCTTAAAGTATATAACTTTTAGTAAAATATACTAAAAGTTTTAAAACTATATATATATAAAACTAAATAAATTATTATTTATTTTTTAAAAATAATTTAATTTTATAATATTTTAAATAAAGTAGTATTTAATTATATAAATATATAAAATTAAAATAGTTTATATAAAGTAATAAAATAAAATACTAAGTATTATATATTAAAATTATTATTTACTTTTATAGTTAATTTTATATTAATATAGATTATATTATTTATATTAATTAATTAATTAATTAAACTTATTTTATACTTAGTATATAACTTTATAAATATATACAATTGCTATTATAAAAATTAAACTAAATAATATTAATTAGTTTTTTTAATATTTATTTATAAATGTAATTTTTTTTAAATAATAATAAAATATTTTTTATTATTATTTTTTCTATAACATTAATACTTTTTAAAGTTTACTTACTTAATATTTTTAAATAAAGCTAATAAAAAACTATATAATAAGTATATATATAATTAAATTATTTTTATTAACTTATATTTATCTAAAAGTTTTTTTAGCTATTTTATTTTATTATTAATTTATAATTACACCTTATATTTTTTAGTTTTTTTATTATAGCTTTTAATTAGTTTTGCTAATATTAAAAAAATAATTCTGCTTTTTATAATTTAAAATTTTCTGTTAATATTATATTTATTTAGTAAATTTATTATTTAAAATTTTATTAAAAGTTTTTGAAATCTTATTAAAATTTACTTTAATTTAGATATTTTTTTATTTGTAATACTTAACACTATAAATACTAAATATATATATATTATTAGTTAAGTTAGCTACTTACTTAGTAATAGTTTTAAAGTTAGTTTAAATAAAATTTTTAACTTTATAAAAGTAGATAATATATAAAAATAAAAATAAAAATAATAAAAATAAGTAATTTATTTTAAAAAAATAGTTTATTTTCTTATAACTTCTATTTATATTAATACTGTTTACTTTTTTTATTAATTTAAAATGATGTTTTATATTAAGGGTAAGATTCTAATAAATACTTGAATAAAATTATTATTTACATTTAATGATACTTAAATAAAAAATATTAAAAAAAACAAAATAAAACAATTATCTATATAATATTTACTAATAATTTAAGTAAAAAAAATATTTAAGTAATTCTATATTAAAAGTTTCAATGCTTTGCTTAATTTATTTTACATTAAAGTTTCGATAATTTAGTAATTTTTAATTATAGTGTAAAGTACCTATCTTAATAAATATATATATATATAGTTAAAATAGTTAAGTTAGTTAAAGGTACTATAAAATTAAAATGAATTAGTTTTGCAGCACACCTGTAATATAACTTATCTTTTATAGTTTTAGGTCCAATAATAAATGAATTAACAAAAATTTAAGTTAATTTATAATGCTATTAATTTCTCTAATTTTCAAAAAATTTAGATCGAAGTTTACATTACAAAAAAGCAGAAAGCCAGTTATCGTATATTATTTAGAAGAAATAGCTACCTTATAAATAGATAATAACGAAAAAGTATTTGGATTACAAGTAGTTCAAACAACAACTTTCGTCCACTTATGCTCTACAAACTACTTATTGGTATCCGACCGTTAATACAAAATGCATAGATAAAAGTGCTGATAGCTTCAACTGTAATAGACAAATATAGTATATAACTAACAATTAAAGGTAATTTATTTTTAAAAACCATGAATAACATGGTTCGAACCTCTGTTTTCTAGTTTCTATACAAGAATGAGTTTTAGACGCAGTGAACGAAACTAAACTTTGAAGGGGTCCTTTATCTACGCAGAGCAACCCGATTAAAAAAAATTCAATTATATTTACCAGTGATAAGGTTCGTTGTAAAAATTTAAACCTTACAACGACCTTTAACCTCCTTCTATATCGACATCAAATTGTAAAGATTTGATATACCGATCTATAAATAACAAAGCATTGTATTGTGATATAAATATTTCGGAATTATATAAAATTTTCAGATCTACAACTTCTTATTAAGTTCCAGAAATAAAATTAAAGCATTCTAAAAAGCGTTAAAGTTGAAGCTTGATTGTACAGGGTAATCGCATCAAGCATATGACGTCGTAAGGTTTCAAAGCTACGATGATTAAGGGTAAGCAGTATTTGGTACATGTTTGTGGAGTGATTACAAGGGTATAAAACCTATTTAACACTTTAGAGGTAGTTAAATTTTATTAATGGATTTTTAGTTTATATTTTTCAGCTCTGTCTCAAATTACAATTTGTATCAATTAATTAGCTTAGTATTTGCCCTAAAATTTCCAATTTTTTATAGTGAACCGTTAATAATACACCTAATAGGATATTTGTTAAAGAAGTATAGCTTTGTTTAAAACATTCAACCTTATTCAGGCCAAAAATAATTATTGCCACTTTATAGCTATAAACTAATTACAAAAGATAACAACTCTCTTTTCAAACCTTTTGTTTTCTATTTATTTCTAACTATACCATTACCATTACCTTTAAATTATAAATCAGTTAAATAAAATATGGGAATAATCTCAATAGTGACAGTACTGTTTAAACCGGTACGACGGGGTAGTATATTTGAGAAGGATATAGCACGAGGACTTACCTCTTCTACCTTTGACCTGACTAACAACGTAAAGGATAACGATACGCGACCTGGATTGGATACCAGTGATGAGATAGAGTTAATAATGGCCGAAGAAAGTTGCTCTTTCGACGAAGCTCGGTTGATTCAATTTTATAGAAGGTGTTGTAAAAACAATATCGACCCTTTAACTGGATTACCTTTAGACCCTAAAGCTGGGTTTCTCTAATTACTAAACCTATAACTTCGTTACAGTTGGGTTAAGCTACCATTTTCAAAAATAACTTGTATACTATAAATTACTTGGAAGCATTTAACTCTCATTTTTTTAAAATAAAATCATACCTTACGATATATTTGTTTTTTTTATTAAATTAAAAATCTATTAAATTAAATTAAATTTTTGATATGTATAAATAAATTTAAATATTCATTTCAAATGTATCCAAATTTAAAATTTTAAAAAAATAATTTTCATTAACTAAAGTTAGGTTTCAGATCAATATAGTAGAACCTTATATAATAAAGCTGTAAGTTATATATATATATTAAACAGTTGATTAAAATTAGAGGGTCAAAATAGCAACATTTCGTCTAAAATTTAAAATATGTTTATACCACATGATTCTATATAAATGCACATTAAAACCATATATGTAGCATTTATGTATTGAAATTGGACTGTACCCCCAATACTTATAGTGGTACTCTCGGTCTTAGTCCATATCAGTACGAAACGATATAAAAAATAGGTTAAGGGAAGCTAACATTTTGACTCTGCGTTTTCATAAATAGATTATTTGTAACCAATAAAATGAAATAAAATTATATGAGTTGCCGAAACTTAGAAAAAGTTCTTTTGTACAAATTTGACAACGAAATGATTCAACCTTATGTAACGAGAATTGGTGTAAAGCAAGGTAAATAAAAAAATAAAAAATAAAGCTAACCCAACCCAATAAAAATAATAGTTCCAACTTTAATACATATATGTTTACGGTATAAATCGAATGCTACAAAGTTACAGAACTTACGCGGTATGCCCGATCAACTTCCTTCGACATCACATCTGTATACTTCAATAGTATCAAAAGCTACTGATGTTTGTAAGTTGTACGGGTATAGACAGATCGACACACCTATATTAGAGCCAACTGAACTGTTTGTTAAAGGTTTAGAAACTTCGGAAGTTATGGTAGGTAAAGAGTTGTACCGGTTCGTTGATTCTAACTCAGATACGGAAGTAAGTTTAAGGCCGGAAGGTACGGCGGGTGTAGTTAAAGCATCGGTTCGAAATAATTTATTAGTTTCTAACTTACCACTCCGACTTTATTACTACGGACCTTACTTTAGGAGGGAAAGACCTCAAAAAGGTAGGCTTCGACAGTTCCATCAGTTCGGTATAGAAACTTTTAACGACGCTAATCCTAATGCCGACGTACAAACTATCAGTTTAGCCAAAGAGTTTTTAGATAAATTAAAATTGGATACAAAAGTAACTTTACATATCAACAGTTTAGGTGACGATGAAGATAGAAAAGTTTATTTGAAATTGTTGATCGAATATTTACAGTTAAATAAAAATAAACTATCATCTTTAAGCCAAAGTCGAATTGAAATCAACCCGTTACGTGTTTTGGATTCCAAAGATAGTAAAGATATAGAAGTTTTAAACGATGCACCTAAACTCATGTACTCTTTAAGTCCTAAAAGCTTGTTAAGGTTTAAAACGGTATTGACTTATTTAGACGAATCCAACATAGATTATGTAGTAGACCATAGGCTAGTACGTGGGTTGGATTACTACAACCATACCATATTTGAATTTAAAGCGGAATCCGATAATTTAGGTTCTACTCAAACTACAATTTTAGCTGGGGGTAGGTACGACGGTCTAGTTGAAAAATTGTTTGGAAAGGAGGACAGCTCTTTAACCAGTACAAATAAACTTACTGCTGCTATAGGGTGGGCTTGTGGTATTGAAAGGTTAGCTTTAATTGCTAACTCTAACTATATCGTAAAAGAAAAACGTAAAGTTATCGTGGTTGCGCTTACCGAAATCAATACTTTTGCTGAAAAACAAGGTAGTAGTAACCAAAAGATAATGGAAGTTGCTCAACTTATCACTACCCAGCTAAGAAAGGAAGGGTATCCTACTGTAATTGAAACTCCATTCTACGAGAATAAGTTAAGTTTAGCCAAATGGTTAAAGAAAGTGACCACGGTACGGGATGATTTAATAGATGTACCTAGTAAGATTGTTATAGTAGGCAGCGATGAAGTTAATGACAATTTGATTACCGTTAAAGATATCGATACAAATACGCAACGTAAATGTAGGTTGGAAGAGTTAAAGGATTGTTTTTAAAAATTGGAATAATAAAAGTTATCAGATAGAAATGTATTTGTTTTAAGAAATATATTTATAAGGTAAAGTTACCGAAGTGGTTACCTTTCTAATTTGTAAATTGTAATTTCAAGAACAATTTTTAAAATCAGTTTATTGAAAAAATAGATGTACTAAATATAAACAGTAGATATTTATGGAATAAAATACTGTTTTATAGTACGAGTTGGTAAAAAAAAGAAGCTAAAAATTTGCAAAAGATTATTTTAATTTATAAGTTTATCTAAACAATTTTGTAAATAACCATCCGTACTAGGTTTAGGAAACTTATCTAGATGAATTTTTCCTTTCAATACAAGCTCCAAATCGGTATCTAATTCCCTATTAAAATTTTTTAAAAGGTACAATAAATAAATAAATAAATACTTTAAAGTAGAAGCAACTAACATATTCATTTTGCTTAATTTTTTACTAAGTTCGATTTGATGATTATCTTCTAACAACGGGTTACTTATTACTATTAAAGGTTTATCTAACCTTAAAGCAGATATTATAGTACCCGAACCTAAAATGTAAATAAATAAAAGTTGTTAATTTTTTAAAAAAAAATGAAAAAGTTACCCCCATGACCCAGAATTAAATCTATTTTTTGCATCTCTTCCAAAATGTTATCCGTAAAATTAAACAAAGTTATAGTTAGCCCTTTCTGTTGCATAGTTTCGATAATTTTTAAATAGTTTAGAGGTAATACCGAGTCCCCATATTGAATAGTTAATTGTTTTATATTATGGGTTGCTAATAGTGTTAGAGTTGTGGGTGGAAATTTAAAGATTTGGTCTATAAGGGATTGGAATTTGGTGGTACCTACGGTTATCAGTATTGAATTCATATTTTAATCGTTATACAGCTGGGTTTTAGATCCGTTGAAGTTGGAGTTATAGACCTAGTTTTAACCTTTCCGTTGCTTTTCGAATTACTTTTTTAGTTATTGGACCTTTTCTCCCCTTGTATGGATACTGTTTACTTCAAGATTCCTTTTTAAAAAAGTAAATCTTGGGAAATGAAATCATTCTCCAATTTTTCAATCAATAAGAAGTAAGGAGTTCCACAAATAGATTATTACTAGGGATTTTGTTTGGACGCATTTCAAAAGCGTGATTTTTAGTTGAAAGAAATAGAAATGAATCAAGCTTATCACCCCTAAAATTACAAAAAGCAACAAACATGAAAGTACCTAGTTTTTGTTGTTCTTCAATACAAATTTATAAAGTATGTTCGCAAGTACCGATACCATGAAGAAATTCTACAACTCCACTTTAAGCAAAAGTTTCTCATCAATAAGTTCGTTAACCCCATCTTCATCCGCAGCGAATCCATCCAACCAAACTAACGACTCTAAGTCGAAAATCAACCCGTGTAAAGAAGATCAGATCAAGTTAGAGCTTAACGGAGGTGAAAGAGGGGATACTTTCGTTCTAATACCTAGTCCTTTCACCTTAAAACCTTTAACTTTAAAACTGCCCTTCTTCAACTTTACTTATACGTTTAACGACAAGCTAACGACTTACCGTTCCAGTATAGACAATACAATAACGGTATGGCCTACTTCGATACATTCTATTCATGACCGTAGTTGTGAAGTTTTCTATCAACTGTTAGGTGGTACTACGAACTACGGTATACACCACGCTACTAAATTTAACCATAACCAGTACGGTCAAACCTTTCCTGGGCTGTTTAAAAGTTGGTCTGCTGAGAATCCAATTGTTTTAGTTGGTGAAGGTTCAAGTGCTCAGGTTGTCCTTTATTTACAGTACCTATTAAGCATAGATTACTTCAAAGTAAATAGTTCAGCCAACTGGATCAAAGCGTGTATTTCAGTTAAAGGTAATCTACAAGGTACACCGCTCTTCTACCTACTAGGTTTTAAAGAACACTCCAAGTCAGTTATTTATCCATTCTCTTTGGTACAACTTTTCTTAACTGTACTACACCTTTTACTTTACTTCAACTTCGGGTGGTTGTACCTGTTTAACTTAGAAAGCGTCAACAAAGTTTGGAATATGGATTGGCGTTCCGATGGAAACTTTTTGTTAGCTTTGTTTGGTAGATCTAGTTTATTCCAGAACTGCGATAACTTTTTATACGACGAATCGACCGAAGGTTCCAACTGGTCAACCCAACTGTACCACCTCAACCCTTCAACCGTTTATTTAAATTACGTAGCTGATGGTACCACTTTATCCCCTATAACTAAGTACCACCTACCGAAACTCTCGTTCGGATACAAGTTTTTAATAAGTTACTGGTTGGGTAGTTATGTAGACATTAAATTTAGAGAGAATGAGGGGTTGGTACCAGTCCAAACGCAGCTACCCCCTAGTAAACATAAAGTACACTTTAACCTTACTCTGAACCATAGGTTGTTGGATCCTATCCTCTACAAGCTACAACCGGGTGCTTGGCATAACGTTTACGTCAAAAGTTGGGATGACCTCAGACTTTTCAACTCTCAGCATAAATTTTATACCATCGAACCGAACCGGTATAACTTACAAAGCTTAGTACAAAGCTTAGAGCCCACTTTCTTCACCGTACTACTCACTTTAGAATCAATAAGCTGTATGTTTTCTTTTAGGAAACGGGCGGTTGATATCCCTAGAAATAATGAAGGGGATGAATTAGAACTGGAAGGGAGTAGTTTTATTAAGTTTGACGAAGTTGGTAGAAAATTCGCTAAGGATTGTGAAACTAAAGCGTTTATGCAGTCCCCATCCGCTATCATCAAATGGATGCAACAGTCACATAAAAACGAGTTACTCTCCAACGAAGTCAACTTCGAACTTGCGTTATCCAAAGTCAAACTTAGGTAGTTTCGGTACCGTGTTGATTAAGATTTTATTATATATTGATTAACTTTCCATTTTATAACTTTTTATTTGTTTTCATTTTTTTCTTTAATTGCAATTGATTTTTTTGGTTCTAAATTTTATTATTTGTACAAAATATACGTCATTTAAATATTTTAATCAGGTTATTTTTTCAACACTTTAACTACCTTAAATTTTTAATCAAATTTAAGAACTTTTATTGATCCTTATTCTCTATCTCTAATTTGAAACCGGATTTTAGCCGATTTTGATTGCATTTCATTTGTAGTTCTTAAATGTTTATCTTTCGTACATCTTTTTTTTTACAATAAAAAAGTAATTTTTTACCTAAAACTTTCAATTCAGAACTATATATTTTATTTTAAGTAGAACTACAACGTATTTTAATTTTACGAATTGACGTAGGGAGAGAAACTTTTTATAGCTCGATATTAATCAAATTTAAAGTTTTCAAGTTTTTAACCGATTTTTAACTGGTAAAATTTTAACGTTTTTTTATATAATAATTTCTTTAAAATTAGTTTTAGTTTAAATTGTTACTACAACTTTTAATTTTTGATAATTTTAGATTGAAAGTTATAAGTTCAATTTTTTAATAATTTACTAACTAGTTTTAAATACTATTAGTAGAAAGAGGTAAACAACATTAAAAAATATTAAGTAATTAATTTAGCTTCTAATAGAAACATTTTAAAGCAATTAATACAATAAATAGATAATCAGTTATTTTTAAAAGTAGCTGATTTTGATTTTAAAAATCAAGTAAAAAAATTAAGCTGATAAAATCAGCTAAAAATAATTATAAAAAAGTTTTAAAAAAAAAACTATATTATATCTAAATTATAGATATAATAATGTAAAAATAAGCTAATAATTATAAAAATAATATAATAAAGTATTAAGCTATAAACTAAAAAAAATTAAATAGCTTTTAACTTTTATAAAATATAAAATTTTTACTTTTTATACTGCTATACTAATTAAAAATTATAAAAAGAATTTATAATATATATATAATACTAATATTAAGCCTTTTAACTAGTTTTTTATAAAGTAGAAAAAATAAAATATTAGTAAAGCTAATTTAAAAAAACTTATAAATAGTTATAAAAAGTATGTAGTTTTTAGCTTTATAATATTTTAAAAATAAAATAAAAACTATTATAACAATATAAGTTAAAACTATTTTATTAAGATTTTCAGCTAATTATTAAAATATTTTACTACTAATTATAAGTTTTTTAAGTTAAATTTACTAGTTTTTACCTTTTCACTAAAATAAAAAAGTTAGTTTTAATATAATTTTATAAACTATTAGTGTTTTTATTTTTTAAAATATTTTTAAATAATTTAAGATTTAAGATATATAGCTTTATTATATAAAGTTATAATTAAGTAGAATAAAAATTTAAATATTAATATCTTATATAATATATATATATAATTTTATTATAATTAAATATTATAAAAGTATAAAAATAATAACTTAATACTTTATTATAAAGCTATATATTAAAATAACTTAATAGTTATTAAAAAAAATTAAAATAAAACTATTTGAATAAAAACATTTTTTATATTTATATTAAATATAAATTTTTATATATTATAAGTTTTATTTTTAGTATACTAAGTATTTTCAAATTATTAAAGTATAGTTTTAATAATTAACTTTATTATTATTTTATTTTTATAAGTTATAATATGCTATATAGTTAATATTTTTAATTTATTACTAAAAGAATTTATAATTTTAATTAAGCTAATATATATTTTTTATTTTTATACTTAAATTTACTTATTAATAAGCTATATAAATTTAGATAATATTATTTATATAGTAGTATATCTTTTTATTTTTAAAGTTTTATTTTAAAACTATTTTAGCAATATAATATAATATAAAGTCTTTATTTAAATATTTTATAAATATTAAAAACTATTTAATTTTATTTATACTTAAAAAGCTTTTTAATAAAACTAGAAAAAATAAAAATAGAAATTTTAAACCTTACTTTTCTATACTAAGTAAAATTATATACTTTTTTAAATGTAGTAAAAAAAAGATAATTTTAAATATTAAAAAAACTTACTTTATATATTATTTTTATAATAATAGCTTAAAACTATTTTAATTACTATAAAATTAAAGCATTTTATAACTAATAGTTTTTATTTATTTATTTAGTTAAAATATTTTTTTAATATAAATTTTACTTATATACTGCTTTTTTTACTTAAAAATCTATTTAATTTTACTATATATTTATAGACCTTTTTAGCTTAAATTTATTAAAATTATTATAAAGCTTAATATTAATAATTTGAATTTTTTTTAGCTGTATAAAAATAACTTATAAAAATTTTTATTATATACTTTTTTAAAATTTTACTATTTTAAATAAAAACTAAATATTTATAGCTATATTAAACTTATATTTATTTTTATAAAAATTTAAATAATGTTATTTAAATAGTTAAAATACTTTTAATAATTAAATTATTATTAATTTAATTTACTTAATAATTATTTTACTTTTAAGTTTATATTTATTATTTTAGATATTTACATTAAGTAAAATAATTTATAATATTTGTAATTTTAGTAAAAATAATAAATTAAATTTAAACTTAACTATATAATTTTTTATAATTATAAATTTTAATACATTTAAATCTTCTAGTTTTTATACTTATTTATTACTTTATAAATTGCTTACATTAGTAAAAGTTAAGTATTTAATATATAAAATAAACTTTTAAATATACTTTAACTATTAATATAATAAATTTAATATTATTTATATAAATTTATTTTAAAAGCTTATAAAAGCTTACTTAAATATTAGCTTTATTTTCATTATATTAAAAATCTATATTCTAATATTTTTTTCTTATATTCATGATTTGCTTTAGAAAAGTATTATCTTAAATTAATATAATTAGTATACTCTACTTTATTTTTAAAATTTTATTTTAAAATAATATTAATAACTTTTTTTTATATAGAGGTAATTATACTAACTTTTTATAAATAATATATCTTTTAAAGAATTTACCAATAAGAACACATTCTATATTCTCCTTTACTCCTCTTGACATACATTTCCTCTTAATATTAGCTCTCTTAAAGGTGAAATAGTTTTTTTAATAAAGTTTAAAGGCTTTAATTAATATTTTTCCAATTCAAATATAGCTGTAAAAATTGAGCTTCTTATAGATGGAAGAGTTAATCAATTAGCTATCTAAGCAGTACTTGCTTCCAGCATCTTGTCAAACACTAGTATATTTATCTTTTTGTGACTAGTAAAGCCTTTGACATTCATTTTTTTGGAGTTGATTATTTCAATATTCTAAAGAAATTATGTAATTGTTGGATAATATTGCTGATGAAAGCAATATTGAGAACAAGTAGAAATTCGACAATCAAATTAACTTATAGCTTTTTTAGATTAAGAATAAAACAATAAATTCAACTTCCAACATCTAGGCTTAAAATATAGCAGTTTAAATTACCATGAGTAACATCGGACAACTAATTGAAACTAGACAATTATATTCGTTAATCGAAGCATTGCAAGATCTGGAATTGGAAGTAATTTTTAATTTAATTTACGAACTAAAACCTTCTAGTATTTACTACAAAATGAGGAAGAATGCTATATTGATACGGTATACCAATTATTTTTAGCTTACTTTATTGATCACGATATGTAATAATTTTATAATAAAAGTACTAAATATTATTAGTGATGCAGTTAGGCATTTATTAAATAGGATTCCAACTGAAAATGTCAACAGATTCAATCTCTTCCTTACCTTATATCAATCGCTTTGTGAGAATAAAATAAACAGAATACTTCCAATTATATATCAACAAAATATTGAACCGGACCTTGACTCAACTGATTATTTTGAACAAAGCTGGTCAGAAAATTTACAGCCATTAATTAACTGGTTTGTAGGTAATTAAGCATCTATAATATACAATTTAAATTTCTTTTTAGATGAATACAAGTACACTTTGTTAAAAGGTATTGCTATTGGATTTAAAGATTCTGGAATTCAAGAAAATATGCTACCAGGAATACTTGGATTTAATTTAGAAACATGTCAGAAAAGTAAGCTCTTTTTTTAACTTCTGTTTACTTAAATTTCTAGTTTTACAAGAAAATGGGTTTACCTTTGATGAAAGATGGTTTCCAGGGAATTTTGAAATTAATGTTGAACCTGAATATAAGGACAATGAGTTAGCTAGTGCTATTCAAACTATCAATACATTTGTTTGAATATTTATTGACTGATTTTCCTAAGCTTTTTAAATATTAGTAAACTGTGAGAGATTTGCATTTTAAGTATTAATAACATTACATCAATATACTAATTAAATTAAATGTATAATTAATTAAACAATATATATAATTTTATTTATTTTCTCTCAGTTTTGAATATTGCAATATAAATTCAGTTTTAAACTAATAAACTAACTTTGAAATTTATCTATAAAGGTTTGATACTTATATATTTTGCTATTTCTAACATTGATACTCCACTTAAAACAACATTAAAAACAAGAAATATTTTATCTAAAATAGTTATTCTTTGAAGAATCTGCCTATTAATTTATTATATTTTTTTTAGTACTCTTAGATATATTTACTAAAAAAACTTTATAATAGTTAATAATTATTAGTTATTAGAAAATATTCATTATCTAATAGCTTTTAAACCTTTTAAAATCTTAATTTACTTTTTATTCATTTATTTATTTATTTTTTACAAATTAATAATTAAGTTAGTTTAAATTTTAAGAATAAAGCTTAATTAAAAATAAAAATTAATTATAAAACTTTAGATTTAATATATAAAAATCTATAATTATTCTATATTATTATTAAAAACTAAATTGAAAATTTTGATTAAATATTTTTAATTTAAATTTAATATATAATAAAATTTATTTTTATTTTAGTAATATATATAAAACTATATATAGTAGCTTATATATATTTACTATTACCATTTTAAATTTAAACTATAATATTTATTTATTAAAAAAGCTAATTAAATAGTAGCATATAAGTTAAAAATAAAATTTTTTAATAATTTTTATCTAATTTTAATAATTATATAAATATTAATTAAAAAGTAAATAAAAAATACTAAATAATATTAATTTATATATATAAGTAATACTATATAGCACTTTTAAATTTAATTTTTATTAAAGTTATTATATATATAAAAATCACTTTATTTATTAGTATTTAATAAATAGTCTATATAACTAATAAAAAGTTAAAATTAATTTATAAAATATTATAAGCTTTTAATTTTTTATAATATTTAAAAATAAAAACTATAAAAATAATAATAATAATATATAAATATAAATAGCAAATTTTAATTTCAATAAATAAAAATAAATTAAGCTAAAAATTAATTAATTAATTATATCTATTTACTTTTTATAAATTAATAAGTATATAATATTTACTATATTTTATTAAAAGTTTTTAAAATTTTAAATATTAATAAAAAAATAAAAGTTTATAGCTTATTTTATACTTACTAAATAAATATGAAAATATAACTTTATTTAAATCTTTAACTTTTACTACTTAAATATAGCTTAAATAATAAGTAAATATAATTTTTTTTTCTAACTTATATACTTTATATATAAGTTTATAGTTAGTTTATATAGATTATAAAATTATAGCACTACTTCAAATTTTAAAAAAGCTAAAATATTAGCTTAATTTACTTTATATAATAAAATAGTTTTAATTTAAATAAATTTTAAAATATTTAAAGCTACTTTTATTATAAAGCTATATATTATAAAAAAGTATAAAGTTATACATTTATTTTTTATAGCAAAACTAGAAAAGTTTATATATATAAATAAAATTAAATAGTTTTTAAACCTTATAAAACACTAAAGCTATATTTTATTGTTTTTATATATTATTAAAATAGTTTAAAAAAAATACTTTTTAAATATACTAGCTATTTAAATAATATTATCTAAACTAATAAGCATAAATTTAATAAGTATAAAATTTTGTAGCTTATTATTAAAATAAAAATTATATATATTAGTTTAATAAAAGTTATAAATTTAATTATATTAAAAATTATAACATATACTAATTTAATAGCTTTAAAGTTACTTATTAAAACTATATTTTAATAGTATAAAAAATACTAAATATATTTAGATTTATATTAAATAAATAAAAATAAAAATAAAATATATATATAATATTTTTAATACTAATATCTTTATAACTAATCTGTAATAATATATAAATTTACTTAAATAGTTTTATTTTAAGTTTATTTAAAAACTATTAAGCTATTTTAATATATATAAAATAAAATTTTAGTATATTACTACTTTTTATATTATAATAATAATTAAATATTATATTGAAAATATTTAAGCTATATATTTATATATAGTATATTAAAAAAATTACTAAATTTATATTTTATCTTTTTTATATAATAGAGAAAAAATACTAATAATTTATAAAATTATTTTAAGTATACTTTTTTATATAATAAAAAGGTAAAATATTAGTTAAACTAATTTAAAAAACTTATAAATAGTAATATAACTTTAACAAAATATTTAAAGCTTAAATTTTATAACAAATATACTTTTAAAAATATTAATTATTTTATAAAAAATTTATTTTTATATAATTTTTAATAAAATATACTAAAAGTTTTAAAAAATTATACTATTTATATAGTATAGTTATATAATTAGTAATATAGCTAAAGTTAACTAAAGCTTTACTTTAATTAAAATTTAATTTTTACTTACTTTTAAATATTATATTATTATATATAATAGTATAGTATATAATACTATAACTTATCTTACTATATAAAGTAAAGCTATAAAGTTATACTTTTAGTTTTTATTTTTTATAGCTATATATTAAATCTATATAGCTTACCAAATAAATAAATGTAAATTCAATAAGTATAATATTTTAGTAGCTTTATTATTAAGATAAATATAATATATATTAGTTTAACAAAAATTATAATTTATAAAATTTAAGCTAAGTTTATACAATTAAAACTATATATTTAAAAGCTTACTAAAAAATAAAAGTATAACTTTATAAATACTAAAGTGATATATACTATAGTATTATATATATTTTTATTATATATAATACTATAAAAAAAATAGCTTTAAATATTTAAAAATTTGTAAAAATTAAACTTACTTTATAAGATTAAGTAAATTAAACTAATACTTTAGCTATTTTAAAATTTATAATTGTATTTTAAATATAGCTTTAATATATTATAATTTAACTATTTTTTTAAACTAAATATAAATTTATATATTGCTATATTTAAATAAAAGATTAGTTATTTTTAAAAATAGCTAATATTTATTTAAAAAGTTTAAAAAGTTTTTTTAGATTAGTTTTATTAGTATTTTATTTTTTTATATAGTAGAAAATATACTTAATATAATTTTATAAATTAATAGTATTTTTTTCTACTATATAAAAAAAAATATATAATTAGATTATTAGCTAACTTTAAAAAGTAAAATAATAATTTTAAAAGTATAAATTAAAAAAATTTAATTGCTATATAACTTTAATTTTTAGTAAAGCAGTTAAAAATAAAATTAATTAATTAATTTAGTTATATTTAAGTAAACTAAGTTAGTAAAAGTAAAAAGTTGGAAAAATTAAAAATAACTATTATTAAGTAAAATATTTAATAAAAAAACTAAAAAAAAATAAAGTAACTTTTTAAAAAAGAGGTAGCTTATATAAAGCTATACTATTATAATATTTAATAAAGTAATTTTTTAATTTAGATTACTAAGTATAAACTTTTAAAAGCTAAAAAGTATTAAAAAGATAGATTATTTAGAATTTACTAAGCTAAGTAGACTAAACATTAAAACTATATTTATATAAAACTATTTAGTTAAAAAGGTAGTTGAATAAAATAATAATAAAAAGTTAAATTAATATATTAAAGCTTAAATAAATATATATCTAATTAAATAAAATATAAATTAATATAAATTAAACTATTTAATTAAAATTTTATTATTAATCTATTTTTTTAAATTTTTTTATAAAAGATTTAAAGTTTTAAATTATTTTTATTTTTATATACTAATATTTTTTAAATTTTATAAACTTTTTAATATTAAGCTTAAAATTTAAGTTTTTTTTTAAATTATATTTTTAGTTATTATAGCAATATAAAATATAGTAAATTTATATATTAAAATAAATTAATAGTTTTTAAACAAAGTTTAAAAAAAATTAAAATAAAATTATATTTTAATAATATAGCTAAAAAAATATTAATATTAAAATTATTTTGTATAATACTAAATATAGATTTATATATACTAAAAGTAAAGCTTTTATTATATTAAGTATTTTTTATACTATTAAAGCTATATTTTAATAATTGACTTTAAAGTTACCAAATTAGTATAAGTTATATACTTATTTATAATTTATAGCTTTATAAAAAAAGTAGCTTTAAATATTAAAATATATTTATATTAAAGCTACTTAGTAAAGCTAAATAAGTTAAGCTAATATTTTACCTATTTTAAAATCTAAAGTAGTATTTTAAGGCTTTTTTTCAAAGTATTATAATTTTATAGTTTACTTTAACTAATTATAAATTAAAAGTATATATATTTTTATATTTACTTATTATAAAAATTAAACATTTAACTATTTAAAGAAAAGTTTTAGATTTATTACTAAGTATATAACTATATTTTAATATATACTTAATTATAGTAATTTTCTAAAGTATATTACTATAATAACATTATAAATATATGTTAAATTTTTAATAAAATACTTATATAGTATCAATATATTTATAAACTAATAAAAAACTAATATTTCTATTATAAAATTATTAAAAAAATAAAATATTATAACTTATTTTAGTATAAAAGTAAGCTGATAGCTATAAATTTTTTTATAATTAAATATATATTAAAAAATAATTATATAATTAGTATTATAGTTAAAGCTATTTAAAATAAAGCTTTAAATATTATATATTTAATTTTTATTATAAATAAATATAAAAATATAAATACTTTTAATTTTTAGCTAATTTAAATAGATTACAAAATTATAATACTATTTTAAATTTTAAAATAGTTAAAATATTAGCTTAACTAGGTTATTTTAAATAAATTTTTAAATATTTAAAACAACTTTTAAAAGTATATAATATATAAAATTATTTTTTATTTTTTATAAGCTTTTAAGTATAAATAAAATTAAGTAATTTTAATACTAATATTTTTATAAATTTACTTAAATAGTTTTATTTTAAGCTTTTTAAAAAAAATATTAAACTATTTTAAATATAATTTTACTACTTTTTATATTACTATAATAATTAAATTGTAATAAAAATACTAATATTAATATTCTCAATGAGTTATATATATAGTTTAAATTTTAACTTAATTGAAAATACTTAGACAGCTTTTAAAATATACTTAAATACTTAAAAAAATTACTAAAACTATATTTTATAAAGTAAAAAGAAAAAATATTAAAATATTATTTTAATAATAATAACTTTTAACAAACTAAATTTATACTATTATTTTATACTTTAATTTTTAATATATCAAATTTTTAGAAATTTTAATTTTTTTAAAACTTTTTATTAATATAAAAAAATTTAAAAGTATATTTTTACTACTATATAGTAAAAGTATTTTTAAAATAAATTTTACTTATTTAAAATTTTAATAACTTTTAATTAAGTATATTTATTTTTACTAATTTTATTAATTTTATTAATTAAATTTATTTTTATTTACTTTTTAAAATTAAAATTAGCTATTTTTTATAATATTTAGTTTATAATATTATTTTAAAGCTAGTATTTAAATTATAAAATATAAAGTATTATAATAATATAATAACTATAAATAATATAAGTCTACTTAAGAATATATATAAAAGTATTGCTACAATATTAATATTATTATTAATAAAAAGTATAATAATAGCTACAATTTAATAGATAATAATTTTAATATTAATGTTAGTTTTCTTTTTAGTAAATTTAATCAGTTTATATATATAAGGTAGTTAATTTACTATATATGCAACTAGAAAGACAAGTTTTTAATAATAAATATATATAAAAAATATAAATAAAGTAAGTAAAAAAAAGTTATAATAGCTTTTTTTATAGGTTACTACTTTAATATATTTGAAAAAATAAGCTAAAAAAATAGAAAATTAATATAAAAGTATATAAAAAAATTACTATATAATATTTAGTTAATTTTAATATAGATTTTTAATATATTTATATAGTAATATTATTTATTAAAAGTAAGTATAATTTATTATTTCTTTAAGCTTTAATGGCTTATACTAAACTTTATTTATAAAAATACTTTTAGTAAAGCTTTTAAGTTAAATTAACTAAATAAAAAACTTAAGTTTTTATTCTAAGCTCATTTTAATATTTTAAAATTTATTAATGCATTTTTAATTTATTATTAATAAATTAAAATAAAGTTATAAAACTAAAAGCAAATTTTCAAAAATTGATAAATTATTATTTTACTAAGTAATAGAATATTACAATAATTTATAAAGCAGTAATTTTAAAGAGTAAATAAAATTAGTAAATAAAAGTTAGAATAATTATAAAAAATTAAACAAATAAGTATTTTTTTAGTTATATTATTAAAAAAATATACAAAAAGTAAAATATATTTAATAATTAAATTAAAAAAATATATAAAAAGTAAAATATATTTAACAATTAAATTAAAAAAATATATAAAAAGTAAAATATATTTAATAGTTAAATTAAAAAATATTTTATTAGATAATAAAAAATATATAATTTATATTAAAGTTTGTTATTAAATTCAAAATAAAAGTAAATAGCTACTATTAAAAATTAAAATATTAAAAAGATAAAAAAATAAGTATACTTTAATAAGTTTTTTACTTAAAAAAGCCTTAAAAAGTTATGCAAAATAAAAGTAAGTTAGTAAAAATTGCTAAATTATTAGTTTAAATAGTAGTAAAATTAATATTTTAAAGCTAAAAAGTAAAAAGCTAAAAAAAAAACTAATTTTTATAAAGTTAAATATAAAATAAAATTTAATATATATTAAAAATATTATTAGTTAAAATAGGTTTTTATAATTAAAAAATAAACTTAATTATTTATAAAATAAAGAAAAAATAATTTAAAACTTAAAAATTTTACTTTAATAGGTTAATTTACTTTTATATAGCTTAATGTTAGCTTAATACTATTTTTAAAAAGGCTAAAAGTAAAAAACTTAAAATATTTTATCTAAGTTTTTAAAGCTAGTATAAAAATAAATCTAAAATATAATAAATAAAAAAGTAGTTATTTAAAATATTAAGTAATATAATGTTTTTTTATAATAATATATATATATATAACTATTTATTTAATAAATATTTTAAAAGTATTTATAAAATATAGCAGTTAATTTTATTAAAATTAGTTTTAATAAAAAGTAAAAAAAACTTTATTATAATATTAGTAAATATTATATATAGTCTTATTATTATTATTTAAATAATAAATAAGCTTTAAAATAATTATTATATTATAAATAATTAAAGTTTTAATATATATTAGTATATATTAGCCTATAAGCTATAAGTAAAACTTAATTAATATATAGTAAATTTTTTTAGCTAAAAGTAGTTTAAATAAGTTAAAAAAATATATTTTAATTAAAATAACTACATTTAGTAGTAAAAAAAATAAGTAAATTATTATTTTTATAGTTTTATATTTTATTAAATTTAAAAAATTAAAAATAATGCTATAAATATATTTTATTTAAATTTATAATTAATTTTTTTATAAATTTTATATTTTTCAAAATGCTTATATTTAATTAAAAAATTAAATAAATAACTAATAGTAGTAAAAACTGCTATACTAATTATAGAGTAAATAAGTAAAAAAACATTTATAACTAGTATAATTTTTTAGCTATAAAAGTAAAAAATAGAATAATAAAGTTTTTTAATTAGTTTTATATATTTTTAAGCTAAAATATATAGTATAATTTATATAAAATAAAGAAAGTAATATAGCTAAGTTAAAATACAGTTAAAACTTTTAAAGTTAACTTTTATTTAGTTTATTAAAATTAATTAATAATTTTTATATACTTAAATATTTATAAAATAAGTAAATTAAAAAATAATAATATAAAGTATTATTTTATATTATTGTAAGCTTATTACTATACTTAATTTTTTCTTAAATAAAATAAATTATTATATTTAATATATTAATATAAATATTTAAGCCAATATTTAACTTAGTAAAATATATAGTTTTAGCATTATTTTTAGTAATAATACTTTAAATATTTAAAGTAATACTTTAAATATTAATTTTAAAATTACTTTTTAATTAATATTTTTAATATAAATAAAGCTATAATACTTAATACTTTTAAATTTATACTAAAAATATACTTTTATATATACTTAAAGCTTATTATACTTTTATTTATCTATATTATATAATTTTAATTAGTATTAATTCAATTTTTTTAATTATTTTAGAAAAAACAGCCTTATTACTAGATTAATAATAATAAGCTTTTTAAAAAACTAATAGCTTTAAATATTTTTAAAACTTTAAAAGTTTTTAAATTAAACTATCTAAAATTTATAAGTATAAAATAAAGTTTAAATACTTTTTAATTTTTCAAAAAGTGTAAATATATATTATTAATATAGTACTTAAGTTTAATATTTTAAATATTAGTAACTCTACTTTAGTTACCACCCTTATTAAAATTTTTACTATAATATATAATTAAAATATACTTGTTTTTTATAGTTTTGCTAATTATAAAAGTTTTAGCTATATTTTTATTATATATATTACTTTTAAATAACTTTTAAATATTTTTAATTTCTATTTACACTATTTTTTAAAGTATATTTTTTAGTTAATTTTTAAAGACAATAAACTTTAAAAGGCTATACAACTAATATATTTATCAAAAAACTTAAAATAGAAAATAGAAAATAATATAGTTTAAATTTTATTATTTAAAAAAAAATTATTTTTTTTTGTTGAAATATTAACATTTTGAAAAAATATTGCAAATATTTAAACAGTATTAGTACTAATTACTTTTTTTTTTCAAGTTTATATACTATTACTTTTTATACTACTAACCTAAATATGCTTCTTCTAGTAAGCATAATTTCTAAGTGCTATATTGGTAAGTTTAGAAAAACTAAAAAATATAAAAGATAAAATCTAGTAATATTATTTTCATAGTGTGAGTTTTATATATATTATCTTTACTAAAACTCACTGCCATATAAGTATTTTAGATAACTGTACTCTTTTATATCTAGTTTGATTTTAATCTATAGTATACGTTATTTACAAGAGCTGCAGCTTTGAAAAAGGTACTACTTTTGCATCTTATTATCAGTATAACTAATATGTAATAATAAATACACTGATTAAACATATACTAACTAATTATTACACTGTATTTACTTTTTTTTCATAAAAAATTGTTTTTTAATTATTTTTTTCCATTGTTTGAAGAAAAAAATAACATATTTATAATTTACAAGTATATGACTTTCATAAGCTAATCAAACCAGTAAACTTCAGATTAACATTTGCTTGTAGGTAAAATGTCAATCATAAAGTGGGTTTATTGAGAGGCTGGAAATAAAAAATAATAAAATTAGAGCATAGCTATTATAATATCATTTTATTGATCTGTATTTGAGTAAATATTAAGCTATTTTATTAAATTAAATCGAGGTGAAGGTACAAGGTTGGTGCAACTATAACTTGTAAATGAAGTGACGGAAAACTTCTACTTTGAGTTACGTTTCTTTTATTCATAAAGCATCTAATAATGTCTTGGAAAATAATTTAATGAAACTATGCAAACAATTGATATTAATATGGATACTATGAACTTGGAATCGATTGCTTGCATGCTTTGGAAGAAATATAGTGCTCTTTTTTAATCATTTTTTGCCGAAGCTTTATTATTTTTATTGCTGAAATTTGTTAATTACTACATTAAGAAGCCTGTTGTTTAGTACTGCCTAACATTTGTCACTGGTTGTTATTATTTCAATAACGAATGTAGTTGCTGCATCGAAACTTCATCTTATACCTAATCTTCGACGTTGGATAACTACATGTGTATACCGTGTCAAATATTTTAGGAACTTATCCATATTAATAGGTTTTAAAGAGAACCAGACTCATAATTCTACGATCCACTTATTTTGTCAATAGCTTACCAACTTATTAAATTTATGGATAATAAAGCTGAACTATTTGTTATTTTCCTTGGTTCATCTTTTCTTTCATATTCTTCCTATATTTATGCTTGTTATAGATAAAATAATTACCTATGTTTTGTAATATACTTTTAAACATAAGTACTAGCAGCTGAGCTCTATTTCCCCGAAGTATTTGTAGTTTTACGTTGTATTTTGTGGGTTAGAAGTGGCTTGAATAAAAAATATTTAAAATTTAGCCTGTTAAAAAGAATCAAAGCCAGTTATATAAAAACAAGCTTTCATATTCTTTGAAGGTATATTAACCTTACATGTCTGTTCTAGTTTTAAATGAGGTGAATATGCTGTGGATACCAGTAATCATCGTTTCTTCACCTAAAACTATTCGTTTTTGCACAACTTCCGCTAAGTATAGTAAGGTTACATCATTTAGCAACCAAACGGCTAAAGCAGGGCAGCACTTTCCAAATATCTAAGTATTAAAAAAATTAGCAAAAGAAACGGCGTATATAGTGAATTCATTGGCTGCACGCTATACTTTACACTTACTAATACCTGCTGTATTGTTTGCATATTCACACGCTACAAAATTCGTTATTATACATTTGCCAAAATGTAGATTTTTAATTAACTTTTTCGAGTCATATGGTGAAAAGTATAACTTCAAACTCCCCAAAAGCACAAAATGAAATTTGAATTTCAAATTCTATTTTAAAAAGTCAGGTTTAAACTGAATACGAATAATATTGAAATTGTAGATTTTAAAGTATAGCAATATAGTTTATACCATCAACGACGACGACAAGAAAGAGGAGTCAAAAGAATATTGTGAAGGATAAAAGCTTAAATATAAGGTAATTTTAGTTTTTGGTATAATGTTTACATGTTTATTATCTTACTAATTAATTTTAATGGAACCACAATTTTCATTAAAAGATTGATTTTATCATTTTATTTAATCTTTGTCTTTAAATATTTTTAAATTAATTTATTTTAATCGTAGACTCATATGGTAGTTTTAAGTGCAGAACGTACAGATACGATAACAACTTTTAAAAAAATGCTTTCACCAACTAATTCACCAGTAGTAATCTCACCACGTTCAATAGATGAAATATCAGTGTTAGATACATTTATTGATTATTCAGATAAACAGCTAACAGATTTCCCTTCACTTAATTGTGGTAAATTTAACCTTCATTTTTAATCTTTATTTGGGTTTTCTGAAACTAAAATTTTGTTTATTGTTTAGAAGTAACTCATCTTCGTTTGGATAACAACTTACTAGCAGATTTATCCAATTTTAGTCTACCTAACTTTTCTTTATTGACTGTATTAGATTTATCTTACAACAAATTAACTGAATTACCAGCCGTGTTCTCACAATTAATTAATTTAAAGGAATTGTTTATAAGTCATAATAAAATATCTTTATTAACCGATACTCTGAGTAATTTGATTCAACTCGAAATCTTAGATATAAGTTACAACCAGTTATTGGGTATCGATGATACGGTATGTAAGCTAACCAATTTACATCATTTGGATGTGCGCAACAATCAATTGGAAAGCTTACCTTACTCTTTGGGAGTATTGGAATCCAGATTATTCACTTTATTAATCGACAATAACCCCTATTCACAAGAATTTTTGGAACTAGCTTCTCCACTATTGGCATCTGATTATACTAACCCTATAAACAAAGATACTAACAACAGTAAAACCGGCACGAACAGATGGCGTAAATTTCGATCAGCTATGCGTAAATCCATAAGTTTAGACCCCAACTCCAACTCCTCGTTGCAGAACGTATTCCGTAATATGACCGGGAGGGCTTCTGAAGAAAATTTAGATCCCAGTTTCACAAATTTAAACTTAGAAGAGAATAAAGAAACACGTCGTACTAAGAAACATTCATCTCACTCCATTACTCATACCTCCGGCCATTCTTATCAAACTGCAGAAAGTGACATTAACGGCAAAGCAAACAACTCGTCACCACAAGTTCCAACTAAGAATCCTAGAAGATATGTAAGATCCACCGCTTCGGCGTTGGACAACGGGGTTATGGAGAGACAGGCGTTCGACAACCGAAGGTGTCAAACATTAGATGGGTTCGTATTTATTTCGGATAATTCCAACCTGGATACCTTAAGCCAACATTCCTCGGATTTTGAACTGGATAACAACGGTGTACGCACCCCTTCTTTGAAGAAGTTAGGATACAGTCAACTAGGGGATCAGAACCCCAACCACAATACCAGCCCTAACCTCTCAAAGCTAATCCAACCTTTACCTGAACTTCCACCAACTGGTGAACGAAGTCCACTACGTCCTTCAAAGGTTAGCCATAGCAAACAAAACTCTTACGATTCCACCACTTCTTGCTCACCTCTTCCACCTAAACCTAACCAGCTACCTGCTTCGCCATTGGACAAACCTTTACCTCCAACCGGTGATTTGTTGAGAGATTCTGGGTACTCTACCGACACACCTAACAAACTGAGCGTTGGTGTTGGTAATCATGGACATAGAAAGAAATTGAGTAACCATATCAACGATAAGCATCCCGATCTACCCCCCCTACCACAGGAAGCAGTTCCTAGACCATCGACTGATGACAAGCGAGAGGAGTGGCATTCCGATGGTTTGGCCTTACCACCACCACCTTTACCCCTACCACCGCCACCACCAAAGTCTCCAGCGTTGGTTAAAGCCGGTTTGACTTCACCTCCTCCCCCAAACAAACCGAACCCTATCACGATATCATCCGTTGCTAACCTTAACTCCAACCACAGTAATGGAGTTGAACATTGGCCATCTATCTCGGTAGGTGCACACCTGCTCCCACCTCATTCTGCCTTAGTAGATTTCTTACGTCATCTCAGGGACCGGTGGGACCTGTCACCCGCTTCTTCTGAGGCTAAAGAGGTACAACAACGTAGAAGGAACGGCCACGGCTACATATTGAAACAGAATCTCTCGGAAGAGGCAGAAACGGAGCTTCTACCCAAGGAGGGAGACCCTGAAAACATCAACAAACGAAGGAGAAATATCCTGAACGAGATCCTACATACCGAGGAAACTTATGTAAAATCGTTATCTGCGCTTGTTGAGGTAAATTAAATTTATTTTTGCTAACATCCCACTAACGTTTCATTTCCTATTCGTCAGATTTACAAGCGCGGATCCGCTGAAAAAGGTATTTTTACACCTGAAGAAACACGTATGATATTCGGTAACGTAGAGTCTATTTTGCAATTTCACAACCAATTCCTGTTACCGGAAATCCGTAAGACAATGCAACTTCCAGAACCTTTGATGGGTTCAGTGTTCGAGCAACACTCGGCTTATCTCAAGATGTACTCTTTGTACGTGAACGACTTTGACGTAGCTAACGTGGAGGTGGAACGTTTGATGGCGTTGGGTACTACCTCCACCACCACCTCCAATTTGGTATCTTCCATAAGTAACATGAGTGGTATAGGTGGTTCCATCACCTCTAGACTTGGTAAACGTAAGATCAAAACGTTCCTGGAACAGTGTAGACAACATCCCAACCACAATCAACTTAACTTGCAGGGGTTTCTGCTACTACCGGTACAGCGTATACCTCGCTACCGCTTGCTCCTACAAGACTTGTTGAAATATACCCCTCTAGAACACCCTGACCGCCCTTCTTTGATCAAAGGATACATAGCTATCGCCCTAAGAGCTGAAGAGATTAACGAAAGAAAACGAGTCAAGGAATCCAATGATAAAGTTTTAGAAATCCAAAACCGAATCAAAGGGAACAGTCAGGTACTTTTACAGCCTTAGACTATAACATAATGATTTTTATTATAGGTACCGCTGGTAGAACCACACCGTAGGTTTATCAAAGAAGGTATTTTGCATCTGAGACAAGTGGTCTCCATACGGCATCGTACTCTGCAATCCAATACATCCACGGTTACTACACCTACGGCTTCGTTCGCCGCTGCTGGGCTCATGTCCTCACCACCGCACCTCCCCTCCTCTCCAAGTACTTTCCACTCGAACGAGCAGGCTACCACCTTGAAAACTTTGGAAGTGAATCACGACCTGCTCTACTTTCTGTTTAATGATATTATGATCCAGTGTAAGTTGGTAGGTAAAGATATTGAGCTACACCGCGTGTTAGAATTGGGATCCAAGTTGAAGCCAGCTCGGCTGGTCAACGCTCAGAGTAACCTATACATTAGATTAAAATATATATTAACTTTTTCCGTAGTACTTAGAGTGGTGGACAACCGAAGTATCTACTACTTTATGGGTAAAACTGAGGAGGTAATACCCTAACCTACCACTACCAGATACTAACCATTACTTTTTTCGATAGCTGGTTTCCTGGGCTAACGCTATAAACTCACGATAAATGACTACCTTTCACTTTTAAAAAAGCTAAGCTTCAATTTAAATGTTACAACATTTCAAGTGAAGCAGCTTCCAATACATCTCAACTAAAATCAACTAACCCTTAAAATTCCCAATACTCTTCCAAAACTAACGGGCTTAAACATGGCTTGACTTTTATGCTTCCATCATCACCCCTTCACTTACACGTCCTCTGTCTATAACACCTTTCTTACCATGGATTGTGGCTTTATTTAATAAACTACATCATTCTTGCAACTTTAAGTAACGTTCTAGTAGGTGATATATTCTGCCAGGTATAAAAGTTGTTTTAACTGAAGTTATTTATGAACTTAACTTAGTAATAAGGTAAGTATAAGTTTGTGTATTATAATTATTTTTGTTTATACTAATTAACTACACTTGTATGACAAATGGGCTTAAAGTACTATAAATAAGGTAAGTTTAAGAAAAAACATTAAATCAATTAAACTTTTATAATTTTTGTGCTAGCTTAACTACTAAAAGTTTAACTGTACTTTTAGGTTTACTTTTCCAAAATTATATATCTATTTAAAAAACATTTTATTTTTATTTCTTTTTATTAATTAACTGTTCAGTTAATAACTTTTTTCATTTTTTACTTAATTTTAATAAAAGTTATACTATTTTTGCTAATTTTTAGAATTTCAGTAGTTGTAAAGAATTATAAATTATCTTCCAATTGTAAATATAACATTAAGAGATGCTAAATATAAATTTATCAACTTAGCAAATAGAGAAAAAATGAAACTTAAAGTAAAAGTAGCTAAAGAGTAAATAGATAGAAAAGAATATATATTAGTTTATAGTATAAGTATAAATATATATAACTAAGGATAAAGTAAACTATCTGGCAAATTAGCTAAAGAAATTAAGTAAAGAATAGCACTTTTACTTCTTTAAAAAGTTAAGTAACTAGGTAGATTATTATTAAAAAACTATTAATAAACTATAAATTAAGTTGTAAAACTTAAGCAAGTAAATAAAAAATACTGTTTATTGTTTACTTAATATTAAAATAAAATAAAATAAAATAAAATTATAATATTTTTTTAATTTAATTAATATTCTTTATATTTTTAAATTAGTAATTTTAATTAATGTTATTATTATTAAAAATTAAACTATTATAATTAGTTTAGCTAGTAAATAACTAATTTTTATTTTAATAAATAGTTTAAATAAAGTTAAATTTTTTAATTTATTACTAATATTATAATATAAATTAAAATATACTATATTTTAAGCTAAAATTATATTATTTTAACTAGTATATTATCATAGATATATATTGCTTTAAATTTGTATTAATATTAATTTTTTAATAGTGTTATAATTATATACTAAAATAATATACTTAGTATTAAATTTTAATTTATTAAAAAGTTTATTAAAGTAAATTTTTATTTAAAATACTTAAATAATATAATTATTTTATTATTAATATAAGCCTATATTTAAAACATTTTATAAATATAATTATTTTATTATTATTATAATAATATATTTTTTTATTAAATAGTTTATTAATAACTTAATATACTTTTAAAATAATATTTAATATAGATTTACTTGCTAGGCAACTTTTAAAGCAAACTACTTAGCTTATTTTTTAAAGTTTACTTAATACTTTTATAAATAAATTATTAAACAAATTATTTAAAAATATTTTTTTTTACTTTAAGTAAACTTTTTTAATATATTTCTAAAACTTAAAGCATAATTAAGCTAAAATACTTAACTTTAACTTAATTATATATTAAGTTTTATATACTTATTTTTTACTTAAGCTTATAATTAACTAAAATACTTATCTTTTATTTAAAATTATAACAAAGCTAATATACTTACTTTTAAATTAGCTATTTAATAAAACTTAATAAATACTAATATATTTAATAAGTATAATATAATAATTTATAGCCAAAAGTTAAGAAAATATTAATAAATAATTATAATTTAAAGATAGTTTATTATAATTTAAGTATAATTATATATAAGTTAACATTTTTTAATTAATAATTAAATTATTTATATATTTTATTTTTAAAGTTATAAATTTTTATAAGTTTAATTTAAACATATTTTAGCTATTTTAAAAAAATATTTACTTTCTATTTTTTAATTTTATTATAGTAGTTTTTAATAAATATAAATTTAAAACTTTTAATTTTAAATTGTAAAATTTTATATATTTTTAAATAATCAAAGCTTTATAAAAAATTAATATTATTTTTAAGCTAATATAAATTTAAATTTTAAGAAAAAAAGAGGTAACTATATATTAGTAATATTATTTATTAGAAAAAAAGTAATATATAGCCTTATTTAAAATATATATATATTAAAATTATAGTTTAACTTTTAGTAAAAAAAATATTAAGTTAAAATTAGCTATTATAATTAAAATTTTAATTTATTATAAATTAAGCCTAAACAGTTAATTAATTTAAACAATTAATATAAAAATTTACCAGTAAATAAAATTTTAACTTTTGCTAAAAAAAATTATTAAATTTAATAAAAAACATTTTTAATTAGCTAAAATAATATTTAATATACTTTATTTTAATAATAAAAGTTATATAAAGTATAATATCTAAGTTAATATAAAATAACTTTACTACTATTAATATATTTAAATTTAAAAATATTAATAGTAGTAAAGTTATTTTTATTACTAGTATTTTTTTAAAAAATTATTTAATTGGTATTAATATATTAGTTTTATAAAATATTTTAAAATTTAATATAAAATCCTTGAATTTTTTAAGCTTTAATTATTATAAAATAAATAAAAATAACTAAAAGTTAACTTAAAAAATAAAGTAAAATTATAAAAAATAATAAATTCTAAATATTAAAAAAAGCTTTATATATATAGCATTTTTTTAAATATATATAGTATAAATTTTAGATAATATTAGTTTTTTTTAAAAGAAAAAATTTTATTATTATAATAAAATACTAAAAAGTAATAATAAAATTAAATAAAAAAACTTATTAACTAGTAAATATAAAATAAAAATACTAAAAAAAAACTTAAAATAGCTTATTTGCAAAATATTTTAAAAAAATAAAATAAAAAACTAAAGTAAAAATTATTAATTATAAAGTAAATACTAAAAAAATATTAAAGCTTAAAAAAGAAAAATAATAATTAATAAAACTATAATTAATTTAATTTAAAAAAATAAATAGTTAAAAAAATAAAGTAAATATATAAATATAGCTATTTATAGCTAGATAAATAATAATTAAGTATTAAATTTACTATATTAATAGCAAATATTTAGAAAAAAGACTATTAAATAAAATTAATATAAATTAAATTATTTTAAAATATTAAATATAAAAAATAATTATTTTGAATAATTTAGTTATTAATTTTTATTTTATTTTTATAATAACTTTTTAATATAAGCTATTATTTTTTTATAATTTTATAATTTTATAATTTTTATTAGTAATATTTTTAATTATATTAAAAATTAAAAACTTTATATATTTTAATGCTAGAAAATATATATTTATAGTTTTATTAAAGTTAAGCTATTAATTTTTATTTAATTATAGTATTTTAAATTATAGTATAAAAATTTAAATTAATTTTATTTAACTATTTGCAAATTTAAAGTTTAAAAAAATAATATAACTTTTATACTAATAATAAAAGTACTATATATTTAATTATAAAAAAAAACTATAATTTTAAGTTAAAGTATAAAAAAAAATATTAAATAATTATAATTTTATAATTTTTGTAGTTATATTTTAATATTAAATATATATAATTAGCTATTTTAAAATTTTTTTAGCTTAAATTTACTAGAATTATTATAAGTAAAAATTATATGATTTTATGAATTATTATTATTTTAAATAGAATATAATTTTTATATAAGATTTTTTAAATATAATATATAAATAAAGTTTAATATTAAAAACTTAATAAAGTTAAATTTTAAACTATATTTAGTATAAAAGCAGTATTTTTATATTACTTTAGTAGTCTAATAATATTAAAAATAATATAACTTTTAATAAAATTTAAAAAAAAACTATAAAAGCATAGTATACTATTATATAATATAGTTATATAATATAACAAATTAATTATTTTTTATAAATAGTTTTATATAAATATAAATATTAAAGTTATATTTATTTTTATATATTATTAAACTTTTATATATATAATTATAATAAAATTATAATGATCCATCACTCAGCAACTTTATAAGTTGCTGACTTAATAATTATTTTCATCATTTTTTTACTATTTTTTCCAAGCTTATTTGGTTTTTATTATTTTTTTCTCTTATTTTAAATAAAAAAATTATACAAATTCATCTCAACAACCTTACATAATAAATCTCAACAATTTAATTGAAATTTCAAACAAAGAAACATTTTTTGTTCTGTTATTCTCACTTAAGAACTTATAAGTCTAGTACAGCCACTAGTGCTAATTAACAAAAAATTTTATTTTGTCAATATACAACAAATTTCAACAGCCAACAACTCAAATTTCCTTGAAATCACTTCAAACATACTAAATTGCTCACCAAGCCAACATTGCCATGCTATGGTAAAATATTTATATTCTTTTTTTGTTTTTGTTTTCTTATTATTACTCTGTTTTATTAGAAATATAAAGACTATTCAAAATTGCAAATGCCTTTATCTCCTTCTACAAATTCTATATATAGGATTTAGTTACCTTTTTGCTACTAGATGGTTTGCAGTTCTTGCAGCCATTGCTACTTACAACCTGGACTATTTACATATGCATGTCAACTTTGCCTTCAAATCTTTGCCAATATTGCTTGTTCACATTACTTACTGGGAATTCACGTTTGTTATTACTATAATTAATAATAAAATTAATTTCACTCCATTGCTATATACTAACTTCTTCATGCAAATGCTTATATTTATTACTACTTTTGCATTGTAGTATTTTATACCGCACAATATAAAGATTGCTACTAATGTCACACCAAAGACTGGATGTTACAAAACTATCTAGTTTGCAGTATTATATTAAAGTTAACATTTATATTATATGTTATAAAATAATATAATAATAAAGTAATTATAAATAGAGAATTTATTTATAAATATATTATAAAATATAGCTTAATAAATTAAAAAGATAAACTAAAATAGATAATAAAATAAAAAAATTATATAGAAAAAGCTTATTATTTAATATTAGGTTAGTTATAATAAAGTATTAAAATATATTTTATTTATTTAAGCTTTAATAGTTTATACTAGACTTAGTTTATAAATAAATTATATAATTAAGTTTAAATTAAAAAAATATTAAGTTTTTTTAAATTATCTAAATATTTAAAGCTTTAATAATAAATTAAAAATAGAATATAAAGCTAGTAAATTAAAGTTTGAATATTTTTAAATATTGTTTTACTAAAAAAATATATAGCATTATACTTTATTATATTATATTTAGCAAAATTATTTATTTTTTATTAAAGTATAATTTAATAATTTCATATTTTTATATTTTGTTAAATTTAACTTTTAACTATTTTAAAGCTTAAAAAATATTATTTTAAGCTTTTTTAGTTTATATAATAACTTATATATAAGTATATTAATATTATTAATTTTAATCACATAATTAATTATAATAAAATACTTTAAAAAATTTAATTTTTTTAACTAAAATAGTAATAATTAAAGTAAAATTGTAAAAAAATAGGAAAAATACAAAAAAAATTAATTAAGTTTTAATAAATTATATATTTTTTATTAAATTTATCTAGTATCAATAAAATTAATTATAAAAAATTTAAACTTACATTTTTAATTAAATAATTTAAACAATAATTTATTAACTTATACTATTTAGTTAAAGTAATAAATAACCTATTATGTATTTTTTAATAATATTATATATTTTAGCTCTAAAATATAATGGTTTTTAATTTATAAAGTTTAATTTTTAAAAATTTACTATTTTTAATATAATTTTAAGAATTAATTTACTATATAATAGTAGATGAACTTTAAAACCTAGTATATATATTTTTTTAAAATATAAAATTTACTAAAAATTCTGTATTTTACAAATATAAGTAAGTATATAATATATATATTCTAGTTTTTAGCTATTTTTATCAACTATATTTTTTTAAATAAACTACTTTTAAAAGTTGTTAATTGTATATGCTATATAATTATTTACAAATAAATATAAATTTATATAAATTTTTAGCTTGTTCAGATTTAATAAAATATAGTTAGATAAATAATAAATATATATTTATATACCTATATATTTGCTATAGCATTAATCAATATTCTAAAAAACTGTTATGATTTTAATCACTTCTAATATATACTTTTTATAAGTTTGATTTTAAATTATATTACACTTATAAATTAAAATTTATTAACCTAATACTTATATTTTTGAAATAAAGTTGGTTAAAACTTAAAATAAACTAAAAATAAGTAAAATATATCCAAGATTAAAATTTTTATAGTTGTAGATAGGCTGTACTATATATACAGTACCATGTATCTTCCCTAATATTCTCTAGCAATAGTAACAAAAAAGTGCATTCTTCTGCTAAGTAATTGTTAATTGATTAATCCTTTTTGGGATTCTATGCTAAAGTACTCCCATTAATTTTCTTAGCTAATTTATTGTTATAACAAATAAAACACTTAAGCTATTTGGCTTATAAGAAATAAAATACAATTTCATAGCTAAAAGTGTCAAAATTTCGGTTTAAATAAAAATGCTATAAGACTTAATTATAATATAATTGTAACAAAAGGTTACGGTTTTATTTTTAGAATCTATTTAAAAAATTTAATTTAATAATTTTAAAAAATTTGTTTAGTTTGTAAACATGCCTCTTATCGGAATTGAACCAATGGCCTTTCCCTTACTAGGGGAACGCTCTGCCCCTGAGCTAAAGAGGCTTAAATTTATAATAACAAAAAATATATAAATTGTTAAAAAAAATTAGTTAAACTGTTATAAAAGTTTATTCACTCCAGTTTAATATTTTTTATTGAATAGTGAATATAAATGTTAGATTTAAAACTAATTTATTTAAAAAATTTATGCGAAAACCTACTCGCGAGGAGGTTTAACTATGATAGTTGGGCAATGAACTGAATGAATAAGAAAATCTGAAAATGAGCTAGACCATAATCTAATAATGAATGAATAATTAAACTTTAAAATATAAAATTTACCTCTTCCAACCAGAAAGATCACGACTACCTACTATAAGTAGATCGGCTTTAATATCCTCTACGAAATTAGATATTAAGCGTCTAGGATCATCATGCCCTTTTAAAAGCTGAACGCTGACGGGACCTACACCCTAATTATTTTTATTAGTACTTATTCTAAAATAAAATTATTTTAAGTGAGTAAAGATTATTACCACTGCACTTTCAAACTTTTCACTGATTTCAGCTAATTTCTTCTGAAATTTTTTGGTTGCCTCCACTTCTTCTTCGATAAGGTAATTCCCAATAGGAGCCATATCAGAAGCTAGTATATTATATTAAATACGTTATTTAAAATAATATTACTTATCATCCCACTGTCAAAATCCGCATCTAAAGCTTGACCACTAACTAAAATTAACTTGTCGGTGGAATTGAACTGGTAATATTTAGAACACCAATCGATAAGTGCATGGGTAAGTTTAATGTTCGTAGCATCCTCTGAAGGGTTTATACAAACGACTATAGTACGATCTGAATCTTTATTCTGTATATTTGGCATCTTTGAAATTGTTATCTTTTATAAAAGAAATGTGAAAATTTAAATACTAAGCTTTTTATTTTTGTCGTCACCCCATCCGTCATCATGATTTTTGATTTGATTGTAACTCCCATATTTGAATTTATCAGGGAATCAAGTTAAAAGAAAGTGTTCCAAATTCGTGTGTTTAAAGATGGAGTTAAGGGGTCGTATTTAACTACATGATAAACAATGTGAACTTTCTAACCAAGTATATATAGCTGATTAGAACTATGGAAAAACTCATTTAGATTTTAGACGGTATTCAAAATATAGTTTGTTATGAGGGCACCAACACAATCCAACTTTACTCTCGATGAGGACGAGCAGATCTGTCTCCCTTTCAAAGCCATGTCTTTTTTCGATTATGAGGAATATAGAATCGATTATGTCTTTTCATTGACATTTGATGCCTTTATCACCGATTTCAGTAGCGTATTAAATCAAGACGATTTATCTTCATTTCTTTTAGAAAACAAAGTTCAATACCTTTAATAGGTTTCTTTACAGCTTCCTAAGAATAAGGTACTATTCTAAGAACTTGTTAATGTGAAAAATTTAGCTATATAAATTAATAAAAAATTTGTTATACCTATATTTTTATTTATGGGCTTTATTTATCAATTCCTCTTATTAGAGTGTTCATTCAGCTTTTCAAAATTAGGATGACTATCAATCATTAAGTACTGAGCAGTAACAATTTTTTTAAATGCTAATATTGCTTTTAATCTTTATTTAAAGCAGTAGTTTCCAAAGTTCTTATCCTACCTTCATATTAGATATTTTTTATCTTCACTACTAAATTTTACATTATGTCATTATTGTAAATTTTTTCTTATTAATTTTTAATAACAATAAACTTTTAAACTATTTAAGTAAATAAGGCATTAATGTATATATAAATAGTTAAAATTTTTACATTTGTTAATAAAATTAACTAAAAAGTGTAGTAAAATAAATTTAGATAAAAATAAAAATTAAAAAATTTCAATTTAATTAAAAAATTTAGATTTTATTTAAAAAGTTAAATTTGCCTTAATTTAGCTTTATAATTAAAATTTGTATTATTAAATCTTTAAAATATTATAAAAAAAACTTTAGCTAAAACCTTAAAAGTTAATTATATATAAATATTATTTTTACATTATATAAATTTTACTTATTTTAAACAAATGTAAATAGAAAGTAAATGAATTTAAAGTTTAAAAATAAATTAAATAAAACTTTAAATAATTTTAATATTAAAAATATATATATATACTTAACTATAAGTATATATATATTAATTTATTAAAAGAAATTTTATTTACAAAAAATTAATTAAAAGTTACTTAATTATTAGTTAAAAAATAAAAATTTATAGTATTAAAAATAAAACTAATAATAAAAAGTAGGTATTTTTATTTTATATAAGTAAATATTTTTCTTTAATAAATAGTTTTAATAAAATATTAATAATAAAATTAGACTAGCTTAAAGCTATATTTTATAGTTTAATTATATAAAATTAAAGCTTTTAAATATACTTTTAGTATATTAAAATGCTTTATAATATTTTTTATTATTTTAATAAAAGTGCTAAATTATGTTTTAGTTATTTTAAAACTAATAAAAAGCTTTAAAAAGAATTTAAAAAATATATATAATATTAAAAAAAGTTATATTTATAAAAAAGAGTTAGTAATATATTAATATAGCTAGCTATTATAAAATTTCTTACATAAAATTTACAAACTATTTAAGCTAATATAATAATAATAATTGATATAATATTATTTATTATTTAAATATAGTTTTTTTAATAAAATTATAAAAGCAAAAGTTATAATTAAGCTTAATTTTAAAATAAATTTAAATACTTATTTATTTTAAAGTTTAAATATAATAAATAAAAAAATATATTTAATTTAGTTTAATATTATATTTACTTTACTGTTTATTAAAATTATAATAGTTATAATAATATAAAAAAAGTTTAAATTATATAAGTTTAAGCTTTATAAATATTATAAATATAAATATAAAATAAATATTAATTTTAATAGTTTAGCTTTTATTACTATTTTATTAATATTAAAAAATTATTAAATATTAGATTTTTATAAATTTTAAAATTAATTTAAAAAAATGTTTAAACTTAGCCTTAAAAAACTATTATAAGCTTTTTTTTAAATTAAAAGCTATATTAAAAAATATATAAATAATTTATTACTAAAACTAAATAATATAAATTATAAAAAATATTTATATTTATATTTATTACTTTAATTATATAATAAAAATTTAACTACTTTTATATATAAAATATTATTATTTTAAAATTAAATATAATATATATATAGCTATTTTTTAAAAAAAGCAACTTAAGTTTATTAGCTAATTATAGGTTTATATTATTTATAAATATAAATTTAAAAATTTTAAATTAATAATAACTTATTTAAACTAATATAAAATTTATATAATAT
>JAWQFY010000180.1:0-47056 GCA_037055185.1 Capillidium rhysosporum | reverse complement strand
AAAAGCAAGGTTAAAGCTTTGCTTGATATTTTAAATATAACTTTACATAATAAATAACTTTCTATTAATCTTCTTTTACTAACTTTATTAACTTCATATTAAAGTTTTTTATTAAAATATTAGAACTCTTACCTGAAATTATAGGTTATTTATTCTGTTTCCTGTTTCTGTCCTATATGAACTACTCTATTCATCTAATATATAGATGGTTAGACCTAGAGTTAGTCAATTATGTAGGTATCTATTATGCCTGGACCAAGTTTCACTACCAGTGGAATCAACTACTATTACTACCCCTTACCTGGCATTACAAAACTACTTAATATTTTAAATAAATAGCACTATATTTAATTTTTTAAAAACTTTTTTTCTAGTTATAACTAGTAAAATTAAAAATAAGTAGAAGTTAGTATAGATATATATAGTAGTATTAATAACTAATATTAATATTTTATTGTTATTATTTTATTTAGCTTACTAAATAGCAAAATATTTTTAAAAGTAAACTACTGTTTTAATTTAAATCTATTTTAATTACTTTATTAAAAATTTAGTTAAAAAAAGTAATAGTAAAAAGTTAAAGCTAATATATTAAAGTTGGTATATTTGTATTTCTAACTAGTAAAATATAAAACTAAACTATTTAATTAAAGCTTTATTATTAATTTATTTTTAATTTTTTTTTAGTTTTTATATACTAAAATTTTAAGATTAAGTATAAAAACTTAAGTTTTTCTTAATTTTTGTAAGAATTACATTATTAATAAATATATAAAATAGTAAAATCATCTATTTTTAATTATAGTACTTTAATTGTTAAAAATTTTTTATTTTAATATTAAGTATTTCTTTTATCTTTTTACTTAATAATAATTCTATATTATTTTAAATTTTTCATTACTTTACTATAGCTTATAATAGTTACTAAGTTAAGTAATTGTATTTATTATTATTTTTAACTAATACTTTAATTTTATTTTAATTCTGCTATATTTAAACTATTATTTTTAGCTTAGTTTAATTTGTAAAAGCTAGAATACTTAGTTTTTTATAAAATGCTAGACATTTTCTTAATTTATTAAGTTATTTAAATTTAACTTATTTAACAATTAATAAAGATATAACTAAAAAAGACAACAGTAATTACCTTTTATTTTAACTATTTTTAGCTTTTTTTATATTAAATACTAATTATTTAATAATTTTCAAAGCAATATAATAAGGAAAATTATAGAGATAAAAGTATTTTACCATTAGATTTTAGTAAGCTAGATTATATATTAATTGTAAAAAGCAACTTATATTATAAAAAATTAATCTTTTTATATTATTTACAACTTTTTAATATATTATTATTATTATCTGCTTAGATTCTTTAAACTTTTTATTACTAACTACTTTTATAAAAAAATTGATATTATTTTATTTTATATTTTTTAATTTTTAAATTATTTACTAATAAAATAAAAATACTTAATTTTTTATGTAAATTGTCTAGAAGTTAGTATACAAATATGGTAATAAAATTTGAACATAATAGCGTATAATTTTAAGTAATAATTTAAACTAGGCTTTATAATTTTATTAGCTTAATATTTAAATTGTATTGTAGAACATTTTGGTTTTTATTAAATAATACGATATTGCTAGTTAGAAAAGTATCAGATAAAGTATAGCAGTAACATTAAAATTTTCTAAGATAGTAAATTTGTTAATAGATTCTAAACTCTTCCAAAAGTATATAAATATAATTGAAAATCCTAATCACTTTAAAATGTATAATATAATAACCTATTCCAACAAAATACAATATAGCTGATGTAGAGTTCAGTGATGCAGCTATTTAAACGCTATTGTATTGGACGCAACTTACTATTGATAGTATATCAACATTATGTCTCGATTTTTTAGTTAATTTTTGACTTAAAATAAAATCTAATGTAGTGAGCTGGAATCTAACATTACTTATATGATAGAGGTACTGCCATTAATACTATACAAATTTAGATTCAATTGCACACTCACTTATTCTTCAATAAATTACGAAAAAAAGCAGCTTTTAGCTAATAATAGTTGCTTAATATTAATCAGGTGATAAAAATCCAAATTCAGTTACCATATTAAGCAAGACTCGCTTGAAAATTAACTTAAGTTTGGAAACGGTACCAGATCACCGGTACGATTCGGAATCTATATAGCTATACAAAGCCTTATTGGTAGAGTTTGGTAGACGGACCTTGATTTAAAATTATTTGAAATTCTTCTCCAGCAAGCTGACCTTGCCCTAACTTAATAAATAGTCACGTTTGAACTTTATTTCTAGGGAAAAAATCCAAACATAAAGTAAGAACCTAGTTGCCAAAATTTACAGCCATTTCAAATGTAGAACTTTTTACAATATTTGTGCATGTATATCGATATGTTTTCAACTATATAGTCAACTATACTTTAACTAACGCTCCTTTTAGTTTCAATAAGTACTTTCAAAATAAGAAGCATGTCAATAGTGAGTCAAAAATCAATCGCATCTAAAGATTCCAGCAGAAATGAAGGTTGGGAAAATTTAACTGGCCTTGTCGAAAATACTGCTGGAGGAAAACTACCTTTCCCGTTAACTTCTAGTAGTTTTCTATTACGAGCGATTCTCAGAATTTTTAAGTTTAGTTTTTACTTTCAAGCTATTGTAAAAGGATTAGTGTTACCATACCATGCTTACACTTATTTTCCACACTGTCTACTCGTTGTAGCTTTGTTTTTTATAAAGGTAATATTTGATGAATAAGTTATTTATTAAACTATTTATTTTTGCTTTATTTAGAATAAAATAGCAAGTATGCTTCAATACCGTCGTCAATATAGATTAAGATTGATTCAACATCGCCAGGAACTTATGAATAAGTTCAATTATAAATTAACTAATGAGAATACTCCTCAACTACCCTCGAACGAAAATTTAAAATCCGAATCTATTGGGATTTATCAAGACAAAATACTAACTTTGGCATCGGAACGAAACTACCTTGTCAGATACACAAGAGAAAGTATAGAAGAATTCCAAATCATTATAATGGGAGTACTCTACACTTTGCCTAGTAAGAATGATTTCAAAAATTATTGGAACAAAGCAGCATCTCCTTCTGGGAACCTTAAATCTTCTATTAGAGGGTTAAGGCAACTGTTACTAAAAGTTTAATCTAGCTTCTATTGATCTATAACAAAAGTTTACCTTCTCCTAACACACCAAATAATTAATAAATATGAAAAACTAAAATGCTAGTTTTAGTACTACTTTAGTGATATACTTTTTAGTTTTGTACCAAATATATATTACTGTTCTAATTAAATTAATAAAATGCTTAAAATTTTAAACTAATGTTATTAGAGTATATAGGAGTTTACTTAGGAAATAATACTCTAGTGTCAAATATACATTTGCATAAATGTATAGTTGTACTTTGTTCATATCTAATAACATTAGGCAGAATGAACAAAATTTTTTAAAATATTGGGTTTAAACTGAATAAATATTAAATATATTTATGTAAATATGTATTCAAAATTTGTTTAGCTTGAATATATAAATAACTATATCTATGCTATAATTAAGCATATAAGTTATAACTATATTAAAAGATTAAAAGTTTTAATTTGCAAAAAAAAGTAAAAATGTAGCAGAAAAATTATGCTAAAACTTTAAAAATAAAAAATTTATAAGCTTTAAAGCATTTTATCTATATATTTAACTTATTAATTAGTTTGATTTTTTTAATATATTTAATTATTTATATTATTATAATATTAATAAAATTTTAAATAGCTATAAATTGTTAAAAAGAAGTTACTTAACTTTAACTATAATATAAATTAAATAATTTTGTAACTTAATTAAATTAGGAGATATTTTAAAATAAAAATAAAAATCTAATAGTTATAGTATTATAATAATAAATATATATATTCTTAAAAAATATTAAAATATAGAAAATTACTAATATATAAAAAGTTTAAAACTTAGAAAAAGCTATTAAAAATATAATAAATAAGCTAAAAAAAGTTTAAATAAAAAGCCTTAAAAAATAAAAAGTTATATATTTTATTATAATATTTATAACTTTATCAATAATAGCTTTTACCACTTTTTAAAAAAATATTTTATATTAGACTTAAATAAAAAGCTATTAAAATAAAGTATATATATTTGCAAATAAAATACTTATCTAAACTATTAATAATTTAAAAACTATTATTTATTAAAATTAAATTATTTTTAGTAAATATTATATTATAAATAAAAGTAAAGCATAAAATTTAAATAATTTATAAATTTTAAAATAAATTATAAACTAAAATTTGTGACATCCGGTCTTTGATGTGACACTAGTGGCAATCTTTACATTGTGCGGTACAAAATACTACAATGCAGAGGTGGTGACAAATATGAGCATTCGTACAAAGAAGTTAGTAAATGGTGACGGAGTGAGATTGACTTCATTGTCAATCATAGAGGCGACAAACGTGAATACCCAGTAAGCGATGTGGGCGAGCGAGATTGGTGGAGATTTGGTGGCAAAACCAACATGCGTTTGTATGTAGTCCAGGTTACGGGTAGCGACGGCCGCAATGACCGCAAACCAACCGGTAGCAAAGAGGCGACTAAATCCAACGTATAGGATTTGGGCAAGGAGACAAGGGCATCTGCAATTTCAAACGGCCTCCACGTCTCCAACAAAACAGAGAAATAAAAATAAAACAAAAATGAGAAACAAATAAGAATGTCTTACCATAGCATGGCAATGTCAGCTTTGTGAGCGATTTGGTAAGTTCGGCGTGTTTCTACGGAGATTCAGGTCAACGGTAGTCATGATTAGTTGTACGTTGACAAGGTAAAGTTCTTTGTTGTTTAGCGCTTGCGGCTGTACTAGACTTGTTTTTAAGACGTTGAACTCGTAAGTTCTTAAGTGAGAATAACGGAACAAAGAGTTATTCTTTGTTCCAATTTTCAATTAAATTGTCAAGATTTGTTAAGTAAATTATTGAGATAAATTTGTATAATTTTGTCATCTGAGAATAGAAGAAAAAAGGTGATAAAATCAAATAAGCTTGGGAAATAAAGGTAAAATGATGGGAATGATCATTAAGTCAGCAGCTTATAAAGTTGCTGAGTGACGGAATGTCATAAAATTAAGATAGCTACTAAAAAACTAACTAAATAAAAAGTTAAAAATATAGTATAAATTATAGAAAAAAGTTTATTAGTAGTAAAAAATTAAGTTAATAACTATAAAAATTACTATAAATAAATAAATATTAAAAAAATATACTATTATATAGTATAATTATATAGTTAGCAATTATATTAAAACTTTCTAAAGCAATATTTTAGCTTTTGAATATTTAATTTCCATTTTTAAATATAGTTTAAAAGGTAAACAACTAGAAAATTATAGATATTTTTAATATATCAACTATATAAATATATTTACAACTAGTTTAAATAAATAATAAAAATAAATTATATTAAAGTTAAAGCTTTAATAGTATTTTATATAATAAAATACTACTCTAAATTTTAAAAAAGCTAAAATATTATCTTAACTTATTTAATAATACTAAATAAGTTTAGTCTAACTTAAATAAGCTTTAAAAAAAGTAAAGCTAGCTTTTTTATAATACTATATAATTTTATAGTATCTATTAGTATAATATATAAAACTATACTTTTATTATTTTATAAATTTTTAAATATAAATAAAAATAAAAATAATTAAATTATAAGCTAAATAAAGTATTAAAATTTGCTATAATACTTTAAAATATTATTAAAATAGCTTAGAAAAAAATATGTATAATATAAAGCTTTATTTTTATATTAAAATTATATTATTAATAAAATAATATATAAAAAGTTTATATTAATTATTTAAATAACAATATTTAAATCTTTATAATAAAGCTAAAAATAAATATAAGTTTAATAAATTAAATATTTTTATAATAAAGCTTTAAAAATAAGCTTTATATATATTAATCTAATTAAAATATTAAAATAAAATTAGTAAACTTTTAATTAAATATAAATTAAAATATTTTACTATTTAATTAAACTATAATTTATATTAAAAATTTATATTAACTTATATATTAGCTATAAATAAAAAGCCTTTAAAATATAAAAATAATATTAAAACTAATTTTAATAAACAAAATAAGATAAAAGTAAATATTTAAATAATTTAAAGCTATTTTAATTAAAAAAACTATAAATTCTAAAAATTATAAAAATATTTTTAAAATTAAAATATAAAAATAAATTTATTATTTGTTTATATTTAATTATTAATATATAAAAGTTAAAAAAAAACTAAATTTTATTAGTATATATTTTAAAACTATATAAAAAACCAAAATTATTATATTTTAAATATATAAGTTATTAATTACTAACTTTTAAACTTTATTTATAGCATTTATAACTAAATTTTAATTTATTAATAATAAATTAAAAGTATATTAATAAAGTTTTAGGTATTTAAATAAACTTAATAAATATTTAGTCTTTATTTTAATATTTTAACTTAATTTTATAATAAAATATATTTATAAACTAAATTTAATATAAGCTATTAAAACTTAAATAAATAATATAACTAGCTATATAAGTAATAAACTAAATTATTATAAAATATATTAAAACTATATTATAATTAACATAATTTTAAATAGTAAAATTTTTATACTTTTATATAATATTTTTTATTTATTTTAGTTTTTTTTCTTAAATATATTAAAATTATATCTTATAAAAAAATTAATTATAAATTTTTTATTTAATTATTTTATCTATATTTAATATATATATTTATTATTAAAATTTTTATTTTTTATTAATAGAGCTATATCTTTTACTACTATTAGCTAAACTTATATTTTCTTATTTATTTTTCTTTTTAGTTTTACTTTTCTTTATTATATAGTTACTATAATACTATTTGTTTTTTTAAAAAATATTTTAAAAAACTTTATAAACTAATAAGTAAAATTATAACTAATTGCAAAAAAGTGTAGTTTAATTTTTAACTTAGATATAAAATTTAACATTATAATTTTTTTTTATACTTTTTTTTTATACTTAAAAGCTATAAATCTTAAAAAATAAAATTAAATAAAGTATTTAGAATGTTATTTAGATAATTTTTTTATCTTCTTTCAAACTTATTATTTAATAACTTTTTAATAGATTATATTATTTTTCTAATTATATATATTATAAACTAACTATATTATATATATAGTTTAATTAATTTTATAAAAAAAAGCTAATATAAATATTAAAATTATTACTTATTAAATTATAACTATTATAATATTTTTAGTAATAATAATAATATAAATTTATAAGTAAACTTTTATTATTTATAGTTTTATATTATTATAACATTTTATATTATATAATCTAATATTAGCTTTAATATAAAACTATAAATTAAATATTATAAATGTATAAAATTACTATAATTAAAAAATAAACTAAATATAAACTCAAAATAATAGTTTTTTAATTATTTATAGCTATTATTTATATTTTAAACTTATAATTTTAATATAATATTTAAATTATTATATTAAAATAAAGAAGTAAAAATAAAATAAATAATAACAATAAAATTAATTAAAAATTTTGCTAAAATATAACAAATTCTTTAAAAATTTTACTATTAATTAATTTTTATTAAGCTGAATTAAAAATTATAATAATAAATTAATATTTTAACCTTATATAAATAACTAAAAATTAATTAATATTAATTTATTAAGATATTTTTTACTTTTTTAAACTTTTTATAATAAATTTTTTTTTATTAAGTTAATTATTTTTTTCAACTTTTATTATTCTATAATTTTTCTAATTTATTTAAAATATATAATTAAAAAAATCTAAAAAATAATACTTAATATATTTTAAAAATTACTAGTTAATAATTTTTTTTAGCAAAATTATTACTATTATTTAACTTTTAACTATTTATATAGAAATTCTTTTATATAATATACTTTAATTAAATCTATAGATGTTTAGATAATAAATTTACATAACTTTTTACTTTTGAAAAAAGTTAGCCTTTTAGGTTTTCTTAGTTAAAGATCTTGGTTTTATAAAGATACTAAGTTTAATAATAATTAAGAATACTTTTAATAATAATACTATTATATTTAGTAAAAATCAAAAATATAAAATAAAATCTATTTAAATATATATAGAAAAATCTGTAGCAACTTAAATAATATATTAGACAAGCTTAGAATTAGCTAAGTAGCTATTATTAACAGTATATTTAGTTTTTTATATCTTTAAAAAAATACTATAAATACTATAAAACTTATATAAAATCAAAAATTTTGTAAAAGCTTTTTTATCAATTTATATAAATATTGTAATGGAAATAATTAATCTATATTTACTATAAAAATAATTTTTTATAAAAAAATGTATTTATACTATATACTCTAATTTTTATTTTTAAAATTTTAATTAATAAAGTTTAAGAAAACAAAAGATAAAATATTTTAACTAATGAATATATTTATTATAATTAATAAATAATTTAGCTATTTAGTTAAAAAGTAATTAGTTGTCAAAAAGTAGACTCATTGCTTTATTTATTACATTGTTATATTCAAAGCTTACAATACATCAAAATATAATTATAAACTAAATAAAAGTAATTTATTAATTAATAAAGCGTTAAACCAGGACAATCCAGCTTATTATAGTAACACATACAACAACTTGTATCGATGTAAAATATATACTCGATCTGAAGTAAAATATAGTATGAAATTATTTAAAGTCCAAGTCCTCAGTCACTTCATTGCTTAGATTTTCACAACCCTCCAACTGAACTTGTATTACTTCTTCCATTTCAGGTGACTCTTCAGTAGTAGGGGACTTCAATTTATGTACAAGGTCGCTATCACTAGTTGAATTTTTTCTACTTAAGGTAGTAGGAGGAGAATCTATTATAAACTCATCTTTGGAATCAGGAGAAACCGCTTTAAACTTTTTAACAAAAAAGTCTTGTGCATCATCGTCAGAAAAGGTGTCAGTTTGAGGGGTTGTTAAAGTCATTGGAATGCTGTCGCATTCAGAATAACCACGCTTTTTTTCTTCGTTATCGGGTATTAAATCGCAATTAAACGGTACATTTGATACATCAGTAGGATTAGAAGCTGTAAGAGAATCAAAGTTAGGTAAAGATACATATTCGCTATCAAAAGGGTTAGTAAGCATTAGTTCTTGGGAAGGAGCAGTAGATGCATATAAGGGATCGGTTTGGAAAGGAACTGTCCAATTGTCAAGTTGCCAGTCAAACCCATTTAAATCTTCGAATCCTGAGAGTTGTTGATTAGTCAAAGTATTCGATTGCATCGATTCATAAGGACTCAATTCCTCTTGAAAAAGGTTGGTCTGGCTACTGAAGAGCATTGAATATGTATGCGTAGAGTTTAAAAATAAATTTGGTAAGTTTTGGTTAGTATTATTTTGGTTTAAATTAGCTGAATCGAGTGGTGTACTATCGTTAGTTAAATTATGTTCATCTAAATTTTGTTGAGATATAAAAGGTGAAAATAAAGCCAAACTTTCTATGGAGCCTAAAGAATTTAAATTTGCTTCACAATCAAGTATAGATTGGTTATAAAAAGGTAGTTGATCAACGGGAGATGAGCTCGAAAACGGCAGCTGTGGATCACCAGTTTCAAAGTGTTGTGATTTTTGAGGACCGAAATTTTCGTCAGGATTGACGATACAATGATTATTCAGCCTAGGCTTTCCAAAATGTTTATGTTCTTTTTCCGGATGGTGCTTCCGAAAGGAATTCTGTACAAGAAGTTGATGTAGTTCACTTATTGGTACATTCCAGCTAGGTACTGTATTCGATTTAGGTTTACGGTCTAAATCAATTTTAAGAAATTAGTGGCTTTATTTAAAACACAGTTCAGCGGTAAAATAGCTTACATTGAAATGGCGGACTTTCATGAAGTCTAAAATCGAGTTGTGCAAACGTGCCGAGCTTTTCACTTGAAACTACGAAAGCGCTTAGTGGAGAATTTGGTATATAAAAGCAAAGCTCATTCGGATTATACTCCCTTTTAAAACTCATCTAAAATAACAAAAATGAGTCTACTGCTATATAACTTTAAGTGTACCTTGCAGGTGACTTAAAATTTTCAACTGCTCTTAAAAGCTTGGAGGTCAATCTTTTAATGAAGACTTAATCTATCAAAAGTTGTTAGCGTAAAGGATCGTTTGTATCTTTAAGAATTCGTAAAAAGTTAAAGCAAAGGTAAAACCCAGTATTGTTTCATATTGAACATTACTAATTCCATATTTTAAAAAATGGAATTTAAAATAATTGTTCAAATAAACATAAGGACTTAAACTATTACCTTTTAACTTAATCTTAGAATACAGTAATAGCTATATAAAATTGCGCTATAAAATTATCGGTATACTAAGCTTGATAAGAAAATCCTATAAATTCTAAACATAAAATGGATAGGAATTTGGCTAAACTTGGTAGTTGAATTGATTGGTTTGATTAGTAATTCAAGATTAGAGTTTAGTACTCGTCAGCCAGAATTTCTTTATTATAAAAAGTATATAAACTTGAAAAATCAACCATCTACTATGAATAAAACTCTGAAGAAAATGGTCAAAGCTATTCAAATATCAGCTAACGGTGGTCTTGAAGCCTTAAAATATGTCGATGTAGAATTACCTCAGTTAAAAGAAGACCAAGTTTTGGTCAAGAATCACGCTATAGGTGTTAACTTTATCGATACATACCAACGTTCTGGTCTGTACCCAACTGCTATCCCTTTCATTTTAGGTAGAGAAGGTGCTGGTGTTATTGAGCAGGTAGGAAGCAATGTTAAAGATTTCAAGGTAGGAGAAAGGGTCGCATATTTCGCTCAAGGTTCTTATGCTGAATCTACAGTTGTTTCAGGCAATACCCTTACCAAATTACCAGATCAGATCTCATTTGAAACTGGTGCTGCTTCCCTCCTACAGGGCTTAACTGCTTGGACTATGGTTAAAGAATCTTACAGAGTTCAGCCTGGTGATACTGTTCTAATTCATGCTGTTGCTGGTGGCATGGGACTGTTATTAACTCAACTCAGTAAAATCTTAGGTGCTAAAGTAATTGGAACTACTTCTACAGCTGAGAAAGCCGAATTAGCCAAAAAATTCGGAGCTGATCACGTCATCAACTATACAACTGAAGCCGTAGCTCAAAAAGTGTTGGAGTTCACTAACAATCAAGGAGTCCAAGCTGTTTTCGATGGTGTAGGTAAAGATACTTTTGAGGCCAGTATTGCTAGCTGTGACTATTTAGCTACATTAGTTTCTTATGGTAACGCCAGTGGTAAAGTCCCACCTGTAGATATTTTCAAACTCACTCCTAAGAATTTAAAGCTTATGCGTACATCCCTTTTCAATTTCTTTAACAAACCTGGTGCCTTTGACAAATACTCTCAAGAACTTTTCAAAACAATCATCGAAAACAACATTCAGATATCTGTATTTGAAAACTACAAATTAGAAAATGCTGCCAAAGCTCACAGTGATTTAGAATCACGTAAATCTACTGGTAAGCTCTTATTACACCCCTAAGCAATATTTCAATAAAGTTATTATATATTTAAAAATTTTATTGTAAAATAAAATAATGATTAAAAAAGTTTACTTTGTTAAATTGGTTATTTTAACTATATATATATATATAAATTCTTTATATATATATATAACTTACTAATTAGTTTAAATTATATATATACATTTTAAAATATAATAAGAAATATAATAGTAGATTCATATTTATACAAATGTAAATATACTTTTTATTTATATTTTATAAAATTAGAGTAAATAAATAAAACTTTAAAATTTGCTACTGTAAATTTACTATAATAAGTTAAGTATTATATTAAAATTTAGTACTAATTAAGTTTAAATTAAATATAAAATAAACTGAATAAAAAATTTTAAGTTTAAAACAAACTAAAAAAATATCTAATTACATATATATATATATATATATATATATGTATATAACATTTATATAAATATATTTGAAATTTTTAAAACTTATTAACTATAAATATTATAAAAATTAGTAGTAAATTATATATTTTTTGCACTTTTATTTATAATTTTTTATTTATTGTTAATTATATATTTTTTAATTCTTTTTTTTTAAAGTTTATTTAAAGCTGATTTAATTTTTATCTAAAGTTTACCTTAAATTTTAACTAGTTTAACATTTAAATATATATAATTCTTTAAACTAGTTTAAATGTATTTTAAAATTAAGATTTAAAAAGTATACTAGCTAGTTTAAAATTATACTATTATTAGCTAAAATATAATTAATTATTATTTTAAAGATATAAATATTTATAATAATGTATATATAAAATATATACTTAACTTTTACTTTTTTTATAAAATTAATAAAATAAATTTTAAGAATTTTAATATAGTTTTTAATATTTATTATTTTTCTAATTATAACTAACTTTAAATTATTTAAAATACTTATTTAGCTTTAAAATTTTACTTTAAATTTATAAAAATTAATAATTAAATAAGCTTATTTTTAAAAATTAAACTTTTTTTATATTAATAAATATTAAATTTATTTATTTTTAATATAAAAATACTATTGCTTATAACTTTTAATTAAATTAACCTTAAAAAATAATAGTATTTATTTGCTAATAACTTGGTAATAAATTAATTTAATAAGTTTTTTAATATTTTATTAAAAGCTTAAAAAATAAAATTATTTAGTTTTTAAAAATTAAATTATTAAATATAAAAAGTACATATTAATTAATAATAATAAATTTAAATATAAATTATTATATTTTTAAATAATATAAAAACTTTAAAGTTAATTTAAAATATAATAAAAACTAATTTCTTTTTTAATTAAAGTAAAATTATAATATAAGTAAAATTTTATATATAGTAAAAAAATATAATAATAAAATAAAAATAAAAATATTATATTTAATTAATTATTATTTAGATTATAATAATTAGTAACTAAATTTATAAAATTTGTTTAAAATACTTTAAGTAAAACTGCTAAAAATATATAATATATTATATTTGCAAAAAAATTTAAAATACTTTAAATCTAATTTAAGGTTAAAAAATATAATAATTTATATATATATATTTTAAATATTTTAATTTATTATAAATTTTATATTAGTATTTATAAATTTTAATTACTTTTATAAATTTAAATAAACTTTATTAAACTTTTAATTTTATTTATTTTTTAGGTACTTTTAAAATAAATTTTTAAAGTATAATTATATATTTTAGTTATTTTTACAGTTTTAAATTTAAAGTAAGTAAATAATTACTATATTTATTTTACTTTTTAATATAAGTCTATTATTTAGCTATAATTAATTTTATATATAATATTAGTATTATAGTTAATATTATTATAGTATTATACTATATTATTAATAAAAAGTTTTTATTTTATTTTTATTATTTTAAGCTAAAAAAAATTATATATTAATTTTTATAAGTTTATATATTCTATATTTTATTATTTATTAGTATATCTTAATTTTTACTTTATATTATATTTAAATTATTTGGCATACTTTAATATAAATAATTTAATTTAAAATATAACTTTTGAATAATTAAAAAGTTTATAGTTAGCTATTTACTCTAACTTATTAATTAATTTAAAACTATAAGCTAAAAATAATACTAATTAAATGTAAATTAAAATGAAAAATTTAGAAAAATATATAATTAGCATATTAAACTTACCTAAACTACTGTATTTTTCAATTTAGAAATACTAGTTTTTTGACTTTTTTGCTGATGTTATTAGTTATTATAAGAAAAAATAGTATTTATTTTTATAATCTACTTTACAGTTATTATTATTTATTTAAATTATATAAAAAAGATAACAAAATATATTTATTATTAATAAAAATATACTAATAGCCAATTATATACTAAATTAAAAATTTCTAAAATATCAAAAAAATAATGTATGTAGTATTAATTGTAGAATAGTATTTATTATTTTATAGTAACTTCTTATAGTTCTAACTTCAATATTTAGAGCAAATGTATTTCTCAGAAGTTATAAAAGGAATGGTTAAATATATTCTAGTTATCTTATAGTGGATTAATAATAAAGTTTACTAAATAGGATAAAAATTCAAGCATATAGTGATTACACTAAATTGTAATTAGATAAAATATTTTATTTATATTTAAAATATTAAACTATTCCATAAACAAAAGCAATTTATAAAAAAATTCTTGATACATCTTGTAGCTTTACATTAAGTTTTTATTTAATAAACTTAAAGCGAAACTGTATAGATGAATTTTAAGCCAAGAAAATTTACATATAGTCCACTAGCAGCAAGGACTTTTCAATATTTATAACGGTTAATTTCATATATCACCTATTTGGGTTATGTTTTGGATAAAATAGTGTAGTTTCCACTTGAGTATAACATGACTTCCTGCAAAAAATTGTGCGCTTTCCTTCGAATTTATTTGTTTCAAAGTTTTGCATTTAGAACAAACCATAATACTGTAACTAAAGCTTTTTTACAACAAAAATGAGTTTAGTTAACGATTATTCCTCATCGCCAAACAGTAATGAGGAAATTCACCCTATAAAGCATAAGGTCGAGGTACCTAACAAGTTAGTAAATAAGAATAAATTTCCAACTATAGTCTCTGTCAACCCCGATGTAGAAATAAAAGTAGACAATTTTATTTTTTTTCGAATTAATAGAATTTTATAACTAGAAAATAAATCCATTTGAAGGAGCTATAGTACCCGATGAAACGACGGCTAGAAGGGTTGGTGGGAAAGCAACATCTAATAAGATGACAGTCAATGTACCTATAAAATATATACCTCCAGTCGAACAAGAAACTCAAGATCCAACATTAAATGCTCAAGATTTAATACTGACCAACGGTGTTTATGGTACAATAGCTACTTTTTTATTTATTAATCTTTATTTAGGACATTTGGATCAACAAACTTACTCCGAATTTGATTTCAAAACTCAACTCAATACTTACAAAGCCTATGGTTATGCTAGAGATCCTTCGCTTAATACAATAGCAAAAGATGGTAATTTAGGTGGAGGTTTAGATGGAACCGGATTTGTTGGAGATATAGAAAAAGCTCAGTATCATGAAGGTTTTTATTGTTTTAATTTTTTTATTAACTTTACTTTTTAAAGGCCTCAATATCAATTCAAAACTACCTAAGCATATTAGAAATCAGATGGAACCAAGACCTAAGCGAAAACCTAAAGGAGATGTTACTATCCTTGATGGTGAGGGTGCCTATCTAGGACCATGGGCTGGTTACGAAGGAGAAACTATTGGCGAAGCGAGTGGCCAGGTTGACGAAGTAAGTACAAGAAAACGAATTCTTCTAAAGTTTTAATAGGATTTAATTGAGGAAACGAATATCGGTTTGATTAAAGATGATGATGAAGACGATGAAGAGGTTGGTAAAACTCCATCTAAGAAAATTAAAGAAACTGGCGAAGGATCCGAATCAACTATTTTCCATGGTAAATTTATTATTATAAATTTAACTAATTTATTTAGGTGAATCTGAGCGAGATTACTTGGGACGTACCTATATGCATGTTCCTCAAGATCTCGATGTTGACCTCGGAAAGGAGCCCGGTACCCAAAACTGCTTTTTACCAAAAAAACTTATCCACACATGGGCTGGCCACAACAAGGGAGTTTCAGTCATCCGATTCTTCCCAAAATCTGGTCATTTACTTCTATCAGCTGGTATGGACGGAAAAGCAAAAGTAAGTAATATTTAAAAATCTGAGCTAATCTAATTGATTTAAAGCTATGGGATGTATACCATGATCGCCGTCTTTTAAGGACATTCATAGGGCATAGCAAAGCAATTCGCGATATATGTTTTAATGCTAGTGGCTCTCAGTTCCTAACGGCTAGTTACGATAAGTATATTAAGTTATGGGATACAGAAACTGGTAAATGTATCCGCTCTTTTTCCACCCATAAAATACCTTACTGTGTTGCATTCCACCCAGCTCCTAACAAACAGCACATATTTTTAGCTGGTTGTTCTAACAGAAAAGTAGTTCAGTTTGATTCTCGATCCGGTGATGTTACACAGGAGTATGATCAACATTTGGGCCCCGTTAACACAATCACATTTATTGATGATGGGCGCAAATTTATCACAACTTCAGATGACAAAACACTAAGAGTGTGGGAGTTTGATATACCAGTTGTCGTCAAATATATCGCTGAACCATTTATGCACTCCATGCCTGCTGTAGCCATGCATCCAAATCGTAATTTATATTTTACACATGATATTAACCTAAATTAGAAAAATGGGTGGCATGCCAGTCGTTAGATAATCAAATCCTTATATATGGAGCAAAACAAAGATTCAGTCTCAATAATAAAAAAACATTTACCGGACACGTGGTCGCTGGATATGCCTGTCAACCAAGCTTTTCGCCTGATGGTCGTTTTGTTACCAGTGGTGATGGAGATGGTAATATGTGGTTTTGGGATTGGAAATCGACTAAAATTTTAAAGTAAAGTGCTTTTATAAGCAGTATACTAATCATCATTTTAGAAAAATGCCATGTCATAAAGGGGTTCTTATCAGCTGTCAGTGGCACCCTCAAGAAACATCTAAAATTGCAACATGTTCATGGGATGGTACTATTAAATATTGGGATTAAGTTTCTATCCTTGCTTTATTATGGTATTATTCTATTCAATCATACTTTTCAAAGCATTAAAAGTAATATAAATTTATTTGATTTTTAATTTTAATATTATTAGAATATATATTTATAAGAACTTTTTAAAAGTATATTGATTGAAAGTATAAGTATTTTGCTTTTTTTTAGTTTTTAAAATACTCAATTAAATTATTTACAACATAATCAAATTTAAAATAAAGTTTATATTTAGTACAATTTTAAAGCTTAAAATCAGATTTACTTGATCTAATTATTTTTTATTAAAACTTAAAATTAAATTAAATTTTACACTTTGTATTTATTAAATATATATAATAGGTTATAATATATCAATAATATATTAACAAGTTAATAAGATTTTTAGCAAAGTTAATTAGTATTAATTAAATTATAAAATAGTTAATTATATATTTTTTATAGCTAGCTTATTTATTTAAAAAACTATAATATTATAAATAGTTAACAATTTATTATTATTAAAATTAGTAATTAAAATAACAGAATTTCTAAAAGTTACTTAAAAATTTATATAGAAATAAAAATTAAAATAACTTTTAAATTATAAAATTATAAATATATTTATTTAAAAATTAATTATTATTAAAAGTTTAATAAGATTAAATATAAGTTTAAACTTAAAATTTTAAAAAAGTATTTTATAAATATATAGGTTAAATAATTTTAAATAAATATACAAATATATAATAATTATATATATTTATTAATTAAAGTAAGTTAATTATTTTTAAAATCTAAAATTAACTACTTTTTTAAAAATGTATATAAAATTAACTTTTTTATAATAAAATAAATATATTAAAATTAAAAACATATAATTTATTTAATAGTTAAAAGTAGCTTAAAAATAATATTACTATTTGAAATTAGTAAAATTCATAACTTAATAATATATAATAAGTAAAAAAAGATAGAAATTTATATATTTTATAGCTTAAGGTAAAGTATTTGCAAGATTTAAAAACATATATTAATTCTTTATTAGATGAAAGTTATTACTGTTAGAGTTATATAAGTCTATTATGGTGTAGCAACTAAAATAAGTTTATGTATTCTAATATTTAATAAATATATTTAAAATTTTATATAGTAAAATATTATTAAATATAGTAATTTATAATAAATTTTATATATAATCTACTTTTCTAAAAATTCTTATTTATAGTACTATCTGTATTTTAAATGAAAATATATTTATATAATCTTTTTAAACTAGAAATAATAGTCCTGTTATTTTTTAATTTTAAAGTTAAATAAGAAGACTTTTTTAGAGTAAAAAGTATAAAAGGTAAATATAAACAGATTGTCTACCTTATGCCTATAGTAGCTAATTTGAAAAGTAAAAAGTCTTTTACTTTGCAGAGTAGGGTGAATAGCAATTAGGTAGTTATGCTAATATGAATCCTCTCTTTTAGCTTTAATAAAGGTAGTTTAAAAAGCTAAATGAGTAGCCAAGAATTAAAAAACTTACTATAGATTTATAGCTGTATCTATTTAATATAAATCCAAAATGATTAACTTGATGGTGCTAACTGATCTATTGAATTAACTTATCTAGTTTAAGTTCTAAAATGTTGATTATGGTAGCTAAAACCAACCTGACAATTGAAACTTATGAAAAAGAAAAGTAAACAGTTAAAACTTGATTGATTCGTTTTGTAAGTTGAAGGATGATGACGTGTCTAAATTTGTTTATGTTGATTCCAAAATTTAAGCGAGTGTACTAATCCAACCACCCAATTTATTCTTACAAAGGGAAATTGGTCACCTTGTAATCGATATCTACTTATAAACGACTTGATATAAGCTTAACTTTTAACTTTTGAAAATAATTATACAGTGAAAATTAACTAACAGTTTGATAAAGAGAGGAAAGAAAATAGATGTTGAAATTAAACTTGTCTTTAATATATTTACTATTAACTGGTAATACTTTGGTTTTCTCTGGAGTTTTGAGTGAAGGGAGTGGTGATACAAGCTCCACCAACGAAGTAATAAATGAAGCTAGTGTAAACCGAAAGTTCGATTACAAGTTATCTTTTCAGAAACCTTATAAGATATTGAATACGTTCCCAAACTTTGAAGGTTTAGAAGGTAAACCAACAGATTAATTCAGTACATAACCTAATAAAATATTATCTAAAATAGGTAGTATAGTAACCGATCATTACATCCGTTTATCCAGCTCAATACCTGGATCAAGAGGAAGTATCTGGTCCACTGTTAAGAACCCTTACAAGGATTTCGAGTTGGAGTACTCATTCCAAGTTACTGGTAGAGGGCAGCATGGGAAGGATGGACTAGCATTTTGGATAAGTGAGGATAGAGCCCAACCTGGCCCAATTTTAGGCTCGAAAGATAAGTGGAACGGAGTAGGTATCCTGCACGATACGTACGATAAAGTATCCGACGTAAATAATATATTTTTGGTTTTGTTTTTAACTTTTGAGGAAATAGACCGTCGCACCTTATATACTGGGTATAAATAATGACGGGACTAAGGAGATAGCTAACACAACCAACGTATTGGGCGAGATGTTCGGTGGATGTTTTAGAGATTTTCGGAATACCGCTCATCCCGTACACGTCCGTGTATCTTACGTAGCTAACGTGTTCCGAGTACGCTATTGGGACTATTTTTAAGTTTGACTAACTTCTGTACTCTTAGGTTTCGGTAGATAGTTTACAGCAGGGCAAAAACTTTATCAACTGTTTTGAGAACCATGAAATCGTCTTACCTTCCGAACATTACTTTGGGTTCTCCGCTTCGTCAGCTCATCCCGCTGGTAACTATGTTTAAAAAAGGTGGAAATGCTAATTTACTTGGTAGATGACCATGATGTGTTTAAATTTTCGGTTTATGAAGTTAATCCAGAACCTAACCAACATGTACATATTGGTATTATTTCAATATTAATTATCCTATTATTAGGATATGAACCGACCTTACGAGAAGGAAGTTATCGAAGAGGAAGGCAAATTTAAGTTGAGTGATAAGTTAAAGAAAGTAAATTATTTAAAAAAAAATTCATTTTTATATATTTTATGTAGAAGATGGAAGATGTGCGTAACAAGTTGAACAAGTTGGCAGAAGCTGCTGCTTCTAATGATCCACTACTTCAAGCTGAATTGGATGCCGAAGAGGTAAATTTACTCAGTTAGGTTGCAATTAACCCTTCTTTATTACAGAATTTTGGTAAGGAAGGATCAGTTAATACCGGTCTACAGGAAACTCAGTTTAGAATCTTGGATTCACTGAACATCATCCATCAAAAATTAGATCAAGTACAACGTCCTTCGACCGATAATAAGGAACAAGGTACTTCACATGCCAACCCTAATACCAACCAGCAACAAGGGTTTAACCATCATGACGGTGTCAAACTTAAGTATTATTTTAACTTTAAGCACCTTATTTACTGTTATGTAGTCATAAACTTGATGTTTTGACTAAAAGTATAAGTAGTGTAGAAGCACAGGTCCACCAACTTTCCTCTCAAATCCACGGCGTCAAACAGAGTGATAACGACCAGTTGATCAAACTTCAAAATCAGGTTGAAAAATTAAGTTCAATGGTCGAGAAGGTTCTGGTAATTCTATTGTGCGTTTATTTTTTTTGACTTTAGTTTTACTAGACGCATTCGGAAGTGAACAAAGACCACGTAGGTTCCAAACTAGATTCCTTAGCTACCTACTTCACCTACTTGCTCTATTTGCTTGGAGTCAGTGGGTTGGTTACAGTCGGTAATCTGATTTACAAAGCTAAATTTGTACGCCAGGAGAAAAAATACCTCTAACTTCGAAAAATAAAAACTAAACTGAATTTTTAATGTTTATTTTTATGCGTCCAATTTCAACCTATAAACCTGTAACTCAAGTTGGGTTAATTTAGTCGGAGATTTAGTAGTTAGATCGTGGCCTATATTAGTTTTAGGAAACGCTATGACTTCCTTTAAACTCGGTGCGTTACATAAAGCAGCTAAGAGTCGATCTAAACCTAGTGCGATACCACCGTGTGGGGGACATCCCGAATCCAACCCGTTCAACAGATGTTGGAAAAGTTGTTGTCCGTCTTTATCCATCTAAACAAACATCATCAGTTTTAAAAGGTGAATGAAGATGGTTATGTTACCTGTATGACATCGAACACGCATTTTTGAATATGTGGCTGGTGGATTCTAATGGAACCACTACCTACTTCAGATCCGTTCAAAACTAAGTCGTAATGCCTACCTCTACATCTGAGTGGCTCCGTTTTAAGAAGCTCTATATCTTCCAAATTCGGTGCTGTGAAGGGGTGGTGAGTCGGTTGATACTTAGCATAATTAGTTTTAGCTCCTTTGTCGACTGGTAGCATCAGTGGAAACTCCTCCACCCACAAGAATTTATACTCATTCGATTTCAAATTTAATTTAGAAGCCAATTGAGTTCTAAGTTTCCCAAGCGGAGTAGACCCACCAGTAAACGGCAATGGGCAGATTTGAGAGAACACAGTACATTTCGAGTCCAAGTTAAGCTTAGTAGCTAGTTTATGACAGGCAGCGGTCCATTCCTCCTTAGTAAAATTTAGTACTTTAGGTTGAATTAAAAACGTTTGGTCGGGTTGGTAGTTTTTACAAATTACGTTACTGATGGTAGAATTTTTATCCTTGTTCGTAACGTATAGTAAATTTCTAGTTTGGGTATTAGTCAGTTGTAGCTGCTCCCGATCTATGACAATGTATTGTAACAAGGTGTCTTCTGGTAACTCTACCTTACAAAGCTCCTTCAGCATCGGATTTAAACTGTGGATTTCAAACGGTATCCTTAAATCGGGCTTATCCGATCCATACCTCTTCATAACCTGATGGTAAGTTAAGGTAGGGATACTATCTATATCGATATCTATTTTTAAAATCTCTTTCCAAAGCAGCTTAATTAGCTTGTTAGTTAAATTTTTAATACCCTTTTCGTCGGTATAAGCTAGTTCTAAATCCAACTGGGTGAATTCGGGTTGCTTATCCTTAAGTACATCTTCGTCTCTAAAACATTTTACTATTTGAAAGTATCTGTCCACCCCAGCAGCTATCAACAACTGTTTGAACTGTTGTGGGGATTGCGGTAGTGCATAGAAATACCCCTTCCTCCGAGTAGGTATTAAAAACTCACGAGCACCTTCGGGAGTAGGTTTAAACAGCATGGGTGTTTCGACTTCTAAAAAATGGTTTTCAACCAAATAGTTACGTATGATCTGATAAACTTTCGATCGGATATGTAAATTGGTAGCTAAGACTTTCCTTCGTAAATCTATAAACCGATTCTTCAACCGTATTTCTTCATTAATTAAATCCGATTCAAAGTTGTTCGGTAGGAAAGGTTGGTAGTTCACCTCGTTTAATATATGCAATTGTGAAACTGCAACTTCCAACTTTTTATTGGTTTGTGAATTTGAGTTTTGGTACTGCACCACACCTTCGATACATACTATTGACTCGTATTTTAAACTCTTGAGCTTTTCCAACACTTCCTGGTTACTTTGTTCAGATACTGTACACCGAGTTATTAAGTTGTTACGGCGTATTGGGATGGACTGTAAAGTTTTGGATAATTTACTAAATTTTAGAATAAAATTTAAAACTGGATTCTTTGGCTTTGCTTTTAATCTATTGTTTACCTTATACTTTGTATGTATCCATTTATTATTACTTTCTTTCCTACCTCTTTCGCAGTTATAGGCTCTAAGCGACTTGCAGTGTACAGATCTATTTAAATAAAGTTACATTATTTATTTGATTTTTTTTACCTTGAGTATCTAAACTTTCCTTATATGCTTTAAATATATCTTTTTTATCCCTTCCGTTGGTACTATATCTGTTCACTATTATTGCTTTACTACTACTTAATGGTACATTTAATGCCGCTTTTAATGTTAATCCGGAGTTCAATAATCTACTCATCTCAACTATAAAAAAATTGAGCCTTTCTATCCAACACAAGTCTAGCTTTATTGAAAATTTGTGACCTAAGCTTTCTAAGTTTCGAAACTCTAAACTTAAGTTTTTCGGATTTTCAACTTTGAAATAAGGACTACATCTCTTTAACCCAACACCAAAACTAGTAAATTTTCAATTTTAAAATCTATTTTCAAATAGTATGGACCAACAACTTAAAGATAACTTGATCGAAACCATAGTTGAATCTTACAACCTAAAAAATAAATCAAATCCTAATACAACCTCTGATGACTCTGATAACTACAAGCAAACTTTAATACAACATTGGAACACCAATCTAAATCAATTCTTGCAAACTTACCATGAATACTTGAATATATCCCAACTTTACCTTCTATTCCAACAACCTTTGGAGATTTCAAGTTTAAGATTGATACAACATCTGATTACAAAAACTAATGCACAGGATCGTACCATATCAAACAGAAGGTTGACTTATTTGAACAAGGTGTTAGTAAATGAGCAATATTTCTCGTTAGATAGCATTAAGGAGAGGGAACCTGCTCTCTATACTACTATGTTTGAGCATACGCATCAAGGGAGTGAAAGAGAAGCAAGTGAACTTAAAGTTTTTCCGGAAAGCATGAACTTAGTTGACAGGATCTACTTCAACATAGATATGGATAGAAAAAGAAAACTTAACCAGAAAGTTAAACAAGAACTTGAAGATGGGTACCAGGAATTTGATGAGGATTCTGATGATGAACAACAAGAAAAGGAAGAGGAGGGGGGTAATGGATCTGGGGTGGAAGTTGAAGATGATGAACAGTTGGAATTGGAGTTGGTTAGACTTTGTAAGGAACTGTTTTTGGCTGGTAAAGATACCCAATTCGACTACTCTACTGTTGATAACAATTCAGTAAGTTTTTAATATAATTTTTAGATGTACTAATGCACCTTTTTTAGGAGTATGATGATAGGGAATTAGTTGAAACTCAACTTCTTGATACTTACTTTGACGAAGAAACAGATGCTTATATTAACAGTCAACCTACTGAATATACTGGAATACAGGATTATTGATCTATCGGCTCAAGAGACTTGGCTATTTAGTTCTTGGGTATGCTGTGTGAATGCTTGGAATACATATTTTTGCATTTTGGTTGAATGGCATTTTAATTGTTAAGCTTCTTTACCAATATGTATGTATAAAATAGTTATGATTTTTGAAAAACGTAGGGTTATCAATATTTTTATATACTATTTTTAAATTTTGGGGGAATTTTTAGGTAATTGTACTATGCTAATTAAAAAGCTTATAATTACATAATTTTAACCTTAACTTTTAAAAGAATGTCTTTTATTGTTATAGCACTTAATGCTAAAAAAGTTGTATATATATATTTAAAATCTTTAATTTTTTTATTTTAAATAAAATATTTAAAAATAGAATTTAATTAAGTTGGATTAAAAATTTAAAGAATATAGCATCTTTAAAATATTTTATCTACTTAAATAACTTATTAAAAAAGCTAATTTTTTATATATTTAATAAAAAATATATTTATATAACTATTAAAATTATATTAAAAAAATTAAAAAAGAATAATATATTAAAGCAATATTACTAAACTTTTAATAAAAATAAATTAAAAAACTTTACTATTTAGCTAAATTAAATCCTACTTTAAAGTAAATATATTTATATTTATATATATTAAAAGTTATAAGCTATAATATTATTATAATAAATATATATACTATTAATACTTATTAATATATATAGGTTCACTAATATATATAAACTGATTTTTAGTAACAATTATATTAAAAATCTTAAAAGTAAGCTTAAAAAGCAAGAAATTAATATTTTTTTAAAATAAAATGTTATAATTAGTAGTATAATATATATTAATAAAATACTTGACTAAATAGATAGTAATTTAATTAGATAAGTATATTTTAATAAATATTATATTACTAATAAAGATAAAATAGAGAATTTCTAAATACAATATAGAATTTTAAAAATTTTAAATAAATTATAATATTACTACAAATTTTAAAAAATTTAGTAAATTTAAACTAAATATATAATTTAGTAATTTAGAATTAATTATAATTTAAAGCTCAATAAATGCTTAAAATTATATAAAAACTTTAAAATTTTAAATGTTATTTTTATAAAAAAAATAAGAATAGATTTATAATATATATATATTATAAATATTTATATTTCTAATATAAGAATTAATTATATTATAATTAATAGTATTATAATTTTAAACTAACTTGTATACTTTTTAAATTTTAATTAAATTAAAATATTTGACTACTTTAAAAAGCTATATATATTTAAATATTAAGCTAACTAAAATATAAAATAATCTTTAAATAAACTTATTAAAATTATATATTTAACTATAAGTAAAAGCTTATATAAAGAAAAATAGCTGAATGATATATAATATATTATTGAATTTATATATTTTTAAATAAAAAACATTATATTAAATTTAATAAAATAAGTTTTTAAAAAAATGTAATTTTATTTTTTCAATATAGTTTTAAATTATTATAATATTTATAATTACTAAATCTTAAGAAATTTAAAAATATATATCTTTTAGTATTTAACTTAAAACATATTAAATTAGTAATATAAATATTAGATATATAATAAGAAAGTTTTATTTTAGTATATTATATTATTTAACTTTTAAAAAAAATTATAAAATTATAGTTTTTAAGTATTTATAAAATTCTTAAATTTAAAAATTAATATATATATAACTTGAAATATCAAAATTAATATTCTAAATTAATTATATTTTTTGTTCAGTTTGTTTTAAAAAAATTTAAATTTGAATAAAATCTAATTAATAGTAAAGTTTAATACAATACTTAAATTATTATATTAAAACAATAGTATTAATTTTATTAATTTTTATTTGTTTACTTTTACTTTATAATAGGTAAACAAAAAGTGGTTTTGTATTTATGCAAATGTAAAACTGCCATTATAGCTAAAAATGTTAAATATAAATTTTATAATAGAAAAAAAAATTAAAATTAACAAAAAAGTCTATATTAATTAAAGTTAAAAGTAGAATATAATTAAAAAGAATTAAATTGTTAGTTTATAACAATACTAAATTTATAAATCAAAAATAATATGTATAAAAAGCTTATAGGTTTAATATTTTGCTACTGGTTAAATTAAACTAAAGTTTTATATTCACAAATTTTATTGGGATTTATAGAGCATTTAGAAAGCAAAGAAATAGGAAATATCTAGTTTATAAAGCATAAGCTAAGCATTTTTTAAAAAGCATCAAAAATAAACCATAAAGTAATACCTTGTAGTGTAAGGCTGGCAAAAGAGGTATAAAAATATCATACGAAGTCAACAGCTGCATCACCACTATTAGCTATAAGGTTAATAGAGTTTAAGGAAAGCTTGTCGATATGGTAACCTTCCTTGACACTTTTAGTGTCCTTGAGCATTATGAAATCTGTACGGTTGTAAGGTACAGTGATACTTGCCTTACCGCTATCACTCTGCGCAAGGAAGTGACCAGAAAACTTGGCTGGTAAGGTTAATGCAATATCACCAGAGTTAGCAAGTAAGTTGAATTTATGGAGCGTATTGTTTTTTAAATCTCCGAGGTTATCTAAAACTGCCTTCAAGTCACCACTACCTGCTCTAGCTTTTAACTCATTTAAACTCGCAAAAGTTAAGTCCACATTTCCAGAGGCTGCTGAGGTAGAAAAGATACTGGAGGTGACATGTTTGGTAGTAATGCTACCACTGCCAGAGCGCATGACAATATTATTTGCAGTACTAAAATCAAGCTCTAAATTTCCACTACCAGAGCTGATACTAACATCTTGTGATTCGATTTTTACAGCTTTGATATTACCGGAACCAGTATGTAGGTAAACTTCTGTTGCATTTACATCATTGATGTATATATTTCCTGATCCAGTAATCAATCTAAATTTATCGGATTGCATATTAGCAACCAATATACTTCCACTACCAATACGTAAATCAAGGTTCTCAAGGTTGGGGTACATATTAAGCTTTGAAACGATGCTACCGGATGGTAGATTAACAAATATTTGTCTAAATTTATTTAGATCCTTAGGCAATTTGACAACAATATTGGCTTTATAGCAGCCACTATTAAATTCTTTTGCCCCTACGATATCCACTGTGTATATTCCATCAAGTCGAGGATTTTTTATATGAATATCATTCGGTAATAGTTTAGAGCTGGTAGTAATATCGATATCAAATTGGATATTGTTTATGGCTTCCTGACGAAACTCAATTATTGATGGTAATGCATTTCCAGCAAGAATCACTCTCAGCTCGGAGTAATCTTTTGTTGAAAATTCAAAAGTACTATTCAGTTGATAGGGTTTTTCTGCAATGCATATACTAGGATTTGTGGCATAAAATTTATACTAAATTTACATTCGAAATTAGTTAATGAAGAAAATAAAACGAAATTACAAATAATCCGTATGCTACAAGCATAAATAGTAAAAAATCTAATATGATGTACTTGTTTTCCCATACTAATTTCTTAAATGACCAACGTGGGACATTAACTAAACAGCCTTTAATAAAGCTATATTTTTTAAGTTAAAAGTTTACCTTCATTTGATTGTGATTCTGCTTGAGAAATTAATGGTGTTGATTCGGTACGAATTTGAGCTAAATCGACCAAGCGAGGTCCTTATATTATTTAGTATCAGTTTATATAGTATGCTTACCTTGTTCTTGTTTAGTCTCCATCTTTTTAGCGGAAAGAAAGTTGTTACTATAATTTGACTTTGAGTTGTTTTTACACTTCAATCTATTTTAAAACCTAAACGTCACAATTTTTACTTAGTCAACACATACAAGGAAAAACAATTAAATTTCTCGTTATTTAACTAAAACCTTTTTAAGGTTTTGTAGGCTAGACATTATAATATATACAACTTTAGCCTAATTAAGCGAATTTAACTTTCAAAGTTAAAAATAACTCACAAAGTTCTTAGTTTTTAATTAAAAGTATATTTCTAAGCTTTCAAAGTTCTTAATTGAAAATTTGCAGGCTAAATATAAAGCAAAAATTTTAAATTTTGATATATTTTTAATTAAAATCGGTTTTATTAACAAAAGTGAGAAGTTTGATAATTTTATCCTAGTCTGTTGGCAAGCTGGCCTATTGGAAATCATTGTCCAAAGTCGAACTTCGATATCTGCTCCTACGCTTATAGCTAGGAAAAGCTAAAAATCTTCTTAAAAAGAAATTTAAGTCTTGTTTCTACTTGATCACTCCTGTTTTACTTGGCCAATCACGACATTGTGATGATCAAACCTGACTTAAAAATAATTAACGAATGTTACGACTAAGTTAGAAAAAAATTGATTCATCATATATATTAGGTGGTAATCATATAATAAGCTAGCTGAGATGGAAACACTAATGTTGTATAATATACTGGTAAACACTAACTACAAAACAAAACTATTAGTTCCGCGATATAAATTTATTTATCAATTAGCATAGAATAATTATTCTATTTTTTGCTATATAAATGGGATTTATACATAAAAACAATGTTAATAATATTGATTAAACTACTAGTGTTAATGGATCTTAGAGCCTTACGCTATTTTCTGAATATAAAACTAGGATTTGATCTTCCCTATATTTTTCAACATAAGTCAACATATAAATTCATAAATACGTTAGTCTTGCTTTTTCGAACGAGAATTTATAGAAATTTGTTGGCATAGATAAGTTGTGCACTGTCCACGATTTAACACAGTAGTCCGTAATAAACTCTTATGTATAAGTCTCATATTTAAAAGATATATCAATATTCTTTAGTTTAAAAGTAGCTCTAATACGTTTAAATTATATAACAACATTACATACTAATTGAAATATATGTTTGAATTCAGATCTGTGTATACTTCGTTTTAAAACTTGATTTAAAGCAACACTATTTAGTAGCTTTAACTTTTTAAAGCAAATATCTGACATTAAGTACATATAATACTGACAATTACAATGTGCTCAATTGAAAGCGATTAAACATATAATATATGGAAATTTACAAATATTCACTTATACTATAATTAAATATAATAAGATAAATACGTTTGTTCAAAACAAAGTTATTTGACATAACTACATTCTATATTCTAAGGTGTGGTGTATACCTTTAAACCATAGTTTAAAATTATTTTATTAGAAATAAGTAAAAAATACAAAATCGAATTTAGTACTACGAGATATTTAAAAACATTTATTTATCCTGAAATAATTATATATCAATTATTTAAAATGATAAAACATATATTCAAAACTATTAATTGTAAAACAATTGTAGAAATAAAAATAAAATGGGAATATGCTTTTATTTAAATTTATTCGCTATCGTACTCCATTAGAAGGCAAGGTTCGCCGATTTTATCGACAATAAACTCAGGACCGCGAATCTTTGGTTGAGGCTTACCTTCTGCAGGGGGCTTAGATTTTTTATCGAAGGAGGGACAAAGATCAGTAATAGGACAAGCGTAACATAAAGGATTCTTCGCTACACATAAAGTCTGACCCACACCTACAAGTAACGGGTTGATAGGCTTCCACCACTCTTTAGGGAGCCATTCTTCTAGTGCTTTACGAGTAGCTTCCGGTGTTTTAGTTTTATGCCACCCTAGCCGATTAGTAATGCGATGAACATGGATGTCGACTCCAATTCCTGCATTGATATTCCAAGCACATTGTAATGCTAATAATCCCATCTTTGGTCCAACTCCGGGTAGAGCTAAAAGGTCTTCAATTTTATTTGGGACGTCACCATCGTACTTATCTATCAGTATTTGTGAAGCTGCTTTTATAAATTTCACTTTAGTATTATGAAATCCAACTTGTCTGATACAATGATGAAAGTATTCTTCTTTCATATTTACAACTAGTTGTGGTGTAAGTTGTCCATCATTAGCTTCACGTAACCAAGTCATCGCTCTATAAGTTATTTCATCTTTTGTTTGTGAAGACAACATTAAAGCTAACAATATATGGTATCTTGCATCCTATGTTATATTTAGAAGAGATAGTAGTACAAAATAACCTTTGCTGTTATATTCGGAACATCAACCCTTTCACATCCCATAGTATCAACCGGTGCTTTATGATCTTTCCTATATTCAGTTAAAACTAGTAGTACCTCTTCCCAATTATTAGGAGCAAGGATTTCTTTAGAAACTTCGGTTTTCTTAATTACTTGCTTTACTTTTTTGAATTTATCAACATCTGCTGTTCCTGTAAAATAAAGCGGATATGAGTTAAATAAAAAATTTAAAAACCAAAGGACCTTTAATTTGCTTGTTTGAATGAATAACTTTAGCTCCTTTAGTTCTTTTAGCTTCAGCAGTACCATTTGGTGAAATATCAGTAAAGTGGTCAGAAAAAGTTTTAGAATCTAATTTTGAGCTATTAATATTACTAACAATATAAAATAAATACGCTTAACGACCTCTTTCTTTAAAGTTGGAATTATTTCCGCTGATACTGTTCTGTTTCTTAATTTCATCTTGATTAAAAAAGAAAAGTGTAAACAAATGCCAAAAAACTATGTAATGATTATTTAAAATTAGATATATATATGTATTTTTATTTAAAACTTAAGGCGACTTGCCCGAGTGGTCCAAGGGGTCAGGTTTAGGCCCTGATATGTTAGCATGCGAGGGTTCGAACCCCTCAGTCGTCATTGTTTTTTTAATAAAATCTAAATTTGATTTTCTGATGGTAAACTTTGTTTACAAATATTTAGCTTGAATATTCCCCCAGGATCAAGTTTTATTTATATGCTATGAATGTATTAATTTATTTTTAGCAATTAGGTGTATTCAAAAGTTGAGAACATATCCTTATCCTTGTAAGATCGATGCTTAAATCTATTTTAGATTTTTATTCACCTAGTTCTTTTGCATAAGAATTTGATAATGTGGATAGCAACTGGAACAATATCTTAGTAGGATTTTATGCCAATGATGTAAAGTTTCAAAGCTTTATATTCTAAGTTGATTCGTGCTTTAAATTTTTATCGTAGTTTTTTCCAAAACTGAAGTATCTATTGATATTTAGCAAATCATAGTTTAAGTTAAACTTAAATCGGCATATTTTACGTTATTTCCATTACAGCTATTACACTCTTGAACTAAGACAGCAGTAAAAGTTATATCATAATTTCACCTTCAACGTCAATTGGATTGAATTAAAGGATCTATAAATGAGTTTGGGTTAGTTTGGATTAAAACACATGAGGTTTATGCACTTGAGAAATTGTATATCAATCGAGTCTAAAAAAGTTTAGTTTTCATTTTAAAAATTAGTTCTGTTAACTTTATTTCGGAAATTAACCATTATTATTATAACGCCAACAAAGAATAGATACTTTAAATACAAATCAAACTAACATAACATTCACACCAACTACCTCTTGTTTATTTATACGAAGAGATGACTTTTTTCGAAGATATAACCAATGTGCTTTTACCTCCCAACAACAATAATACCGGTGGTATTATCGATCAAGCTAAGAATACAGCTACTCCGGGTACACAACTTGTAGTTAGTTTAGTATTAGGGATTATATCTATTGCGATATTTTCTATTTTAAGAGTCCAATGGGCTGCGCTATATTGTCCAAAATTAAGATTAATTAAGTAATTTTATAAATCAACCACCAATGCTAACATATATTTTAAAGAAATCCACCACCTGCTTTGGATAAAGGGTTTTTTGGTTGGTTTAAGCCACTTCATAATGTCACGGAGAACAAGTTGCTCGAACTGGTCGGTTTAGATGCTTTAATGGTACTTTAAAAGATAAATTAATACTAATTTTGAAACAAGTTTATTAGATTTTTTAAAATGAGTTCAATAATCTTTGCTATCTGCTCAATCTATGGATGTCTTGTTTTAATACCATTAACTGCAACAAATCCAACTGATAGAGATGATAGTGATGATAAAAACTACGATGTAAATTTCAGATGGTCAATAGAAGCTTTAGGAGACGGCTCACCAAGATTAATAGCAAATTGCGTTGGGGTGTATATATTCTCCTTTTTAATGTACTTCTTTTTAAATCGCGAGTTTCAAATGTATGTATCTTTAAGATGGAGTTTTTTACTTAAAGCTAGGAAATCGTTCACAGCCAGATCAATTATGGTTGAAGGCATTCCATCCAAATTTAAAACCGATGCTAATTTAAAAGAACATTTCCAAGGTTTGGATATTGGTGAGGTTGAAGAAGCTAGGGTGTGTCATAGTACTAGAAATTTGACAAATATAATACAATCGAGAGCAAATTCATTAAGGAAAGTTGAGACTGAATTGGTTAAATGGTTAGGAAACCCGTGTTTAAGCAAGTCCTACGATCTAGACCTAGTTCAATCTTCGTTGTGTGCTGAAACTATTTTGGAAATTGAGGGTAAGAGTCGTCCAACTATTCGTACTGGACTCTTTGGACTCATAGGCTCTAAAGTAGATTCGATCAACTACTACTTCAATCAGTTTAAATCCTACGACATTGGTGTCAAGCAGTTACGCGTTAAAAACAAAAAGTACCGTACTACAACTACCGGTTTCGTTACTTTTAGGTCTATTCGAGCTGCCCATATGGCAACTCAACTCAATCAAAGCGAAACTCCATTTACCCTTCGAACTCGACTTGCCCCAGAGCCTCGCGATATTTATTGGTTAAATTTAAATGTAACTGCTAGGGAACGATTAATACGTGATGTTATAGTTCAATTTGCAATGTTATTTGTGGTTTTCTTTTGGGCTATTCCACTTTCACTTATATCACCTTTATTAAGCCTCGATGAATTGGTTAAAGTGTTTAAGTTTCTTAAAGATTTGGAACACCTTAGTCCTTACGCATGGAGTTTGTTGTCTGGTTTCTTACCCACTGTTACTACTATTACATTTATAGCGCTCACTCCTTTTATATTCACCGGATTGTCAATTATTGAAGGTAACAAGTCCCATAGCTCCATTGAACGCCATACAGTTTCGAAACATTTCTTCTTTTTAATTTTCAACATTCTTCTGGTGTTTACTATTGCTACTTCAGTTTGGAAGACCTTACTTAACAACATCATTGAGAAACCTACCGAAATCCCTGCTATACTAGCTAGAGCTCTTCCTACTGCTGCTCCCTTCTTTGTGAATTACGTAATGATCCTTGGAATTGGCTATTTCCCTCTACAGCTACTCCAACTTGGTCCTTTATTCTACTTTTTGTTCCGAAGGGCATTCTGTAAAACCCCACGTGATTTCGCCGACCTTCTCGCTCCCGTCTTCACTGACTACGGGTGGCTTTACGGCCAACCTATGATTGTCTTCGTCATTTGCACTACTTATGCCGTGGTTTCTCCACTTATCCTTCTTGTTGGAGCTGTCTATTTTTTAATTGGTCATTATGTCAGCAAATATTGTTTACTTTATGTTTACTTTAGAAATTATGAGAGTGGTGGGTTGTACTGGCCTTTGGTTTTCCGCCGTATAGTAATTGGTCTCTTTATTATGCAAGTACTCATGGCTGGTTATTTCAGTTTAAAATCCATGTACCCTTTAACCATCGCTATGGTCCCTTTATTGATTCTCACATCTGTTTTTGTATTTTATATCTCTAAAGCTTACCCTCACGATTGCGAGTACCTACCTGCTACTTTATTACAAGGTGATGCTGCCATTATGGAACCTTTAATAGCGCAAGATGGTACTGATGAATACCGTGACAATTTGATGGCCGATGAACTGACCGATGAACCTGAGCCCGAATCCTCGCCTTCCGTCGCTCCTAAACATCGTAATAATTATTTCTTCGGGCCTACGAGTCAGTATGTAGCTGAGTCAACCAACAGCCCGATTGCTTTGGCTTTTAATGAGTCTATGGATGTTCAACAATTTATTGCTGAACCCGACGTTCGCTCTAACTACGACCAATCTCCCATGTTCAAGTACTATGGCATATTAGACTCTGGTATTACTCACTATGGAAATCCTGCAATACACGGTGCTTTACCAAAGTTATGGATGCCACAGAAAGTCAGCTCAGAACGTTACCGTAAGCTATACAAAAGGAGGACTTGCTTCTGCTGTTTCCCAACTACTCTTCGAACTGATTCAGAAAATTCTGTAAGTAGGTTTGACGCCATTGTAGCCCAACGCAATACTAATTTGAATATAAAAAATTTGAATTCGAATATTACTGAGCCTACTGAATCCAACATGAACATAGACTTAAACGATGAGTCCAACGGTGATTTGGATAACTCAATCAGATCTTTCACACCACTTGCTCCCACTAACAACTGAGTTACATTGAAATGTTCAGTATTTCTCATTTTAATAAAACTCAACTGCAACTTATTTTTTATACCTTAAAAGCTTAGTACCTCTTAAATAAATGATTGCTTTTAAAATTATATAGTATTATAACAAGTTGGCTAAAAAATTTCGAGAATAGTAGTTTATAAAATAAAGTTAAAAATAGTTTTACATATTTACCTGCCTTTATTTAGCTTATATTTAATATATAAAATGCCTAATTAAATACATTAAAATTTAGTTATATTTTTTAAATTTGAAAAGTTAACAATAATTGGAAAGAAATTAAATTATGAACAAATTTAAATTATTATTTATTTTATATAATTTAAAATTTAAAGAGCAAGTGATATATATAAATTTATTAATCCAAGATTGGAGGTAGCTAAAGTAATTAAAAATATAGTTATATATTAGTCTTTCTAGCTTAAATAGAATAGAGATAGCTTTAAAGATGTATTTAGAACTGGTAGATCAATTTTAGTAAATTAAACTACTTATACTAATGTTATATTTAAGTAAATATAATTAGATTTACAAATTAAATAAAATAAAGTAGCTTATAATAGTATTTATAATAATATATATAAAGTGTTAAGCTATTACAAAAATATTAAAATAAGCTTCTAATTAGTTAACTATAAATAAAAAAATTAAAAGTATTTAAAAATATCCTAATAAGTTGGTAGAGTTTATATAAATCTTCTATAAAGAAGCTTAAAGTTAAATTTTAAGGTAGCTACTTTCCTATTTTAAATATAATATATATATATTTACACTTTAGTTATACTTATAAAAAAACAAACTTTATCAAATAAAAAAAAAATTAAGCCTTTAAGGTTTTTAGAATTAAAAAAAGTAGTTAAAAAATATTAAAATTATAGTAAAATAAGAAATAATAAATTATAAACACTATAAATATAGATAATAAATATATATATTATAGCTTAAAGTTTTAAAGTTTAAATAATTAATAAATTTTTTTTCTAAAATTATTAAAAAAATAATTTAATAAAAATTATATATAAATAGTACTTTAACCTATATAATATAATATTTTAAAAACTAAAAGTTTAAATTATATAATTAAATTTTATCTAAAATTTAACTTTTATAGTTAAATATTTAAAATATTAGTAATAGTTTAAGATATAAGTTTTAGATAATTCATATAAATAATAAGTTGCAAAATTTTAAAAATTAGTATTAATTTATATAATTAATTAGATTTAGTAAAAGTAATTAAAATAAAGTTATTTTACTTTAAATTTAATTATTTATATAATTTTTTAGCTTATATATTTAGTATTTTTTAGCCTTTTACTTAAAATAGTCTTTAATTTAATAATAATATTTTAATACTTAAGTACTATATATAATAAAATATATAATCTTATAAAGTACTTTTTTTTATTTTTAAAATTTTATAGTATATAGCTTTTAGTTATTTAAAAAGTTAAAATAAAAACTTTATAATAATTTTAGTATAAATAAATTAAATTAAAATAATAACTTAATTAAATTAAATTTATTAAATAAATTTTAATAAACTTTTATTATATAAAAAAATATATAAATATATAAAATAAAATATAATTATTTTAAATAAATAAATAAAATTTTTTATTTGATTTTATATTTTAATATTTTAAAAATAAGTACTATATATTATTTTAATTTAATTAATTTAAATAGTATAATTGTTTTAATTAATAAGTAGAAAATATAATATAATAATAAATTATAATATTTAAAAATAGATTAATTAATACTTAATTTTAATAACTGGTATTTAAATTAATAAAAATAGACTTAAAATTAAGTATATTAAAATAATTAGTTTTATAAAGCTAGTTAATATAAAACTTTTTATAAAAGCTAATAAAATTTTTTTCTTATTAAAATATTAAAAATAGTTTTTATTAATAATAGTAGCAAGTATAAATTTTATACTTATTTTTATAGCAACTTTTTATAAGATATTAGTTTTTATAAAACTTTTATATAAAAATAATTTAAATTTTTTAGCTTATTAATGAAATTATTATATATTTTTATTAAATAAAAATTAAATATATTTATATTTTTAAAGAAAGTAAATTTATTTTTTAAGTTTATAAACTAAATATATATATATTATTAAGTAAAAGTAAAAAATATACTTATAAAAGCTATTAGTAAAATATTAAATAAAAATAATTTAACTTTTTTTATTAAATAGAAAACTAGCTACTTTTAAAAGTAGCTAATTTTAAAAATTAAATAAATAAATTTATTACTTTTTATATATTAAAAAGTTTAAAACTATAATAATATACTATATTTTTAGTATATTTTACTAAAATTTATTAAAAAATTAAAGATAAATACTATATTTAAAAATGCAAAAGCTATTATATAACTTATATATTTTTAAACTTTTTTAAATAAATTTAAAAAATAAAAACTTTAAATACTTAATATACTATTTTTAATATATTAAGTATTAAAATATAAATAAAATAATTTTTTACTTTATAATTTATAAAATATTAATATAACTTTTATTAAATATAATAATACTTAAATTAAAAATAAAATTTAAAATTAACTTTTTTATAAACAAAATATTAAAAATTATAATAGTTTAATAGTAAATATAGTAAATTAATAACTAATTTTAAAACTTTAAATAACTTTTAAATTTAACTTTTAATTTTTAAATTATAAAATTTTTTTATTAAATAGTTTTAAAATAATTAGTCTAAATTATAAATTTATTTATTTATTTATTATTAAATTTTTTATTATATTAGCTATTATTTATATTTTTTAATATTTATATATATTTAATAAATATATTATAAATTTATTAAATAAAATTTAGCTTTTTCATATTTACTAGTTTATAAATATATTTTTAATAAAATTTATAGCTATTTTAATAATAATAGTATTTTAATGCTAATTTTTTATATTTTTACTAATTATATAGCCTTTTTTAGCTAGTTTTTTAACTAATTTCTCTTTTATATATTCTAGTTATTATTATTGTTATAATTTTTAATTTTAACTAATTTTTTAGCTTTTGATTAAAATATACTTAAAATTAATTTTAATATTAGTAGTTATATTTTTTATTATAATACTATATATTTTTTTTTAATGTTTTCTAAATTTTATTATTTTTTAAAATAGAAAATTTATTTATTTATATTTAGTAAAAATATTTTTTATTTATTTAATAATAGAAATTTTAATTTGCTTTTATTTATTATTTTTTTAAAAGCTTATATATATAATTTATTTTTATTTTTTACTTAATAGTTAAAAAATTTAAACTACTTATAATTAATACTTTTTAAATACTAATATATTATAATATGTTTTTATAAAAGTAGTTAAAATAGTTATACTTGCTACTTTTATTAATTAAAAACTATTTTTAATATTTTTAATATATATATATATATAAAACTAAAATATTATACTTTTATTATTTTTTATTTTTTTTAAATTATATAGCTTCTAAATTAAATAAATTATTAAAATAAAAATTTTATATTTAGACTATTATTAAAAATATTAAAAAAATAATTAATAAAAGTAAATATTAATTAATAAAAATACTATTAGATTTAATAATATTTTTAATAGCTTTAAACTAAGTTATTTTTAATAATTTTTATTATAACATTATATTTTTAAATTTAAATATTAACTTAATTAAAGTTATAATATTTATAGCTTATAGCTGTAAATATTTAATTACATAACTAATTATAATTTATATTAGTTTAGTAAATTTAAAGTTAACTTTTATAACTATACTTCAAAATTATAAAAATTTATAATTAGTATATATATAAAAGAATTTTAAAGCTAATATTTTTATAAAAATATAGATTTACTTAATTAATTATTTTTTAAATTTATAAAAATTATAAAACTATTTTAATATATATTTATATATAGTTATTTTTTTATATAAACTTATTTATTATATAATATAAATTAGTAGAATATTTTTAACTAGTATAAAAATAAATCTTATATAATAATATAGCTTTAGTTTAATATAAGTTAAAATATTTATTGTTTTAACTATAACTAAAAAAATATTTATAAAAGTAATAGTACTTTTTTTATAAAATTATATTAATTTTTTAGATTTATAAGATTATATTATATAAAAATAAATCTAGTATATTTAATTTAAATAACATTTTATTTATATATTATTTATATATTAGAAAATTTAAATATATTACTAAAATTAAAAATGTATATATTTATACTAGTATTTAAAATTTTAAAGTATTTTATATTTTATTAAAATAAATAACTCTTAGTATTTTTTTTAAGATTTAACTATATTTAATATTATAGTTTTAAAATTATTAGCTAAATTTTTTTTAAAAAAAATAGGCATAAAACCTAGCTATTTAAATGAATAATAAACTAAAAAAGTACTTAAATAAATAAAACTATAAAATAAAAAATTAAATAAAAATAAAAAATATAAACTATAAAAAAGCTTAAATAAAAATAAATATTATTTATTAAATAATAAAACTTTTTTAAAAAATTAATAATAGAAATTAAACTTTTTAATAATTAAAAATGCTAATACTATTACTGTTATTTTTTACTAATATTAAAAAATAAAAATAAAAAATTATAAGTTATATTCTAGAAGTTAGCAAATATAACTTTAGATAATTGAGAAAAATCAATAAAAAAATTAAAAATACCATTAAGAAAAATTAATTAAAGCTTTATAAAATTTAAATTATAATAGCTAAAGCTTTTAAAATACTAAAAAACATATATTTTTAAGCTTATATATTATTAATTACTGATATTTTTAGCTAATTTTAAGTTTTTTACCAATATTTTCAAATTTATGTCTTTTTACTTATATTTAGCAACTAGATTAAACTAGTAAAAATAATAAAATAATAAAAAAAACAAAAAATTACTAATAGAAAAAAAGTAATATAAATTTTTTTAAAGTTTATAAAATATTTTTTTTAACTATTTTAATATATATATAGTTTCAAAAAGCTAATTAGCTTAAATTTAAACTTTTATTTAATAAAGTTAATTTTTTAGTAAATATAAAATAAAAAAGTAAAAATATTATAAATTATATTTAAAATAAAAAAAGTATAATTTTGAAATTTAAATATAAAACTTTTTAATAAAAAGTTTATCTAAATTTTACTAGCCTATTAAAAATAAGTATTACTATTTTTAATATTAATTTTGAAAAAGTAAAATATTAAAAAAATTAAAAATATAAGTTTTTTTTTAAAATTAAAAATTTATTAATAAAATTAATTTAAACTTTAAAGATATTATACTATTTTAAGAATTTAATTTATTAAATTTAAGTTTAGCTTATTAAATCTAAATTTGAAATAATTTTTATAAAGCTATTTTTTATATAAAGTTTTGACAACTTTAAATAAAATTGTTAAAACTATTATTTTTTAGATTTTTATTTTAAAAAAATATATTTTATAATAAATAAATAATAAATATACTAATTTTAAAAAGATATATATACTATTTAATAAAATATATATTAATTTAATATTATTTATTCTTTGAAATATATATTAAAATTTTTTAAAATGCTAAATTAATAATATTTATTTATTTAGTATTTATTTAATTTTGTTAAATAAATAATATATAATTTAAATTAGTAAGGTATTACTTTTTATTAATAATATAAATTACTTTATAAAAAGTTTTTTAACTAATTAAAAAGTTATTTAATACATTTATAATTTTATATATTATTTACTATTATATATAAATAATTTTAAAAAAGTATACTTAATAGATACTAATAATAGTAAAAGTAGAATTAAAAAAACTAAAATAGTAATTTAAATAATTATTTTTAAAAGTGAATATATATATGTATATATATTAATAATAATATTTTTTTTTAGTACTAACAATATTTTTAAAATAGCTAAATAGTATAAAAAGTAATAAAAGTTAATAATAATAAGAAGAATTTAGTTTATTTATTTATACATAAATTTATAACTAGCTATTTTTAATATTTTATTAAAATTAATACTTAGTAGATTTTTTAAAGTTAAAATCCTACTAGAAAATTTATATTAGGCTAATATATTAGCTACTATACTTAAAAAAATTAAAAAAATCATAAAATTAAAATTAAAAGTTTTAGTATTTTTAAATACTAGAAAAGTTTTAAAATTTTATAAAAAAGCTAATTAAATTACAATTAAACATATATTTTTTAAATTCCAATTTATTAAACTTAGGTTTAATAGCTAAGCTTAACCTTTTTTTTACATTTTAAACTAAAAAAAACTTATAGCTTTTCCTTAGCTAATTTTAATTTTAAAAAGTTATTCTAGTATATTATAATAAGAAATATTATATTTTTTATAATTTAAATTCTAATTATAGTTAATTTTAAATATATATATGTATAAATATACTAAATAATTTAAATAAAATATTAGTATTATATATATATATATTTATTATTAATTAATTTTAATATTAGTTTAAAAACTACTATTGTTATATATATATTAATTTATTTTATAGTAAATTTGAGATAATAGTTTTTACTAAATGATTATATCTATTTTCAAAATAGTAAAATAAAATAATTCTTTTAGTTATATAAATTATTAATTTTTGATTTTTACTATTTTCAAAATTTCAAATTTATAAGTTTTAATACTTAATATATATATTTAGCAGTCATAAAATCATTACTATACTATTCTAAATTTATTTTATAATTTCAATCATTCTATTGTACTACAATTAATAACACTATTTTATACACGTCACTTTTTATACATTTATAATTTTTATTATATAAAACAATTATAGGTAAATAAATAACTTAAAAACAAAATAAAATAATAAAGTATTTATTATATAAATATAATTAATTAAAACTCTAAAGTTTAAGCTAAATAGTTAACTAAAAACTTATTTAGTTTTAGCTATATACTTGAGTGGATTTTCGACCAAGGACCAAGTGAAGAAAATAATAGTAATAATAATAAGAGCAGTCATAAATCCGATAAGTAATTTACGGTAGATAGAAGTGGAATACAGTTGCTCAGTTTCCAAGTTAGGAGGTAAGTGAGGATGATCCTGCAATAGCGCATTACGTTTAGTGAAAGGAGTATCAAACAGGTTGGACAGGTATCTCTTATTATAAAAAGTATACACAAAGGACATTAAAATTGAAAGGCAACATAGGATGGTCAACATTTTCATAACTTCGGTATAAGATTGGTTAGGCGTGAGATCCTGTAAATGGCCTAATAATAGATGACATATAGCAGCACCTACAGAAAGACCAACTTTATGTGTACCTATACCGGTACCTACCATATCTTCAGGTAACATTAAAGGTACAGAGGATGTTAATGCAACAGGACCTATAGTCAACGAAATTGAGAACAGAGTCAAACCAACGAATGGCGATATATCGGAATAACCTAACAACACAATACCCAACAGGTTGGTTACTCCTGCTAAGAACACTGTAACTGAACGGTAGCCGAACCTATCAATAAATCCACCTATAAAGGGTGATAAAATAACAGGGACTAGTAAGGAAACAGAGGAAGTCCAAGCCGATACTACGGTCGAACTACCGGTTTTCTGTTGTACGAAGTCAGCTACCGATCCCAGGAAAGGAGTCCAAACTCCAGTAAGTAATAGTATAGTATAAGGCATAACCCAGAACCCAGTAGGTAAATAAAACAATCTTTTTGGAGAGAATGGAGTACGTCTAGCTTTTTCGGAAATCTTTTCACCTCCCGCCTTAACTAACACAAAAGCGTAAATTAAAGTAGCGACCCATGACAACAAACAGAATCCTACGGCTAACCACAAGCCGTTACCTACGAAACCAGTACTTTCTGCAACGGTAGGTACCACTCCTTGAGCCAAGAAATCATACAATCTGGATGCACCGATCTGCAATCCCATAACTGTACCCAACAATGAACCGGTAAACCATTTACCTAATATTGTCTCTTGAGCTACTACTATTGCTCCCGATCCGAACCCATGCAATATTCTACCAAATATCAACATTCCTAATGATTTTATGTGTGTCGAGCCGGCTATAAAAACGTTACCTACCAAAATTACTGTTGAAGAGATCAGTGCACCCCAGGCCGTACCGAATCTATCCATAAATACACCTCCTACTAAGGGCATAAATGTGTTAATTAGGTAAACTGCCGCTTGAGCTGCCCCATACTCCGTATTGTTTATACCTTGGTCTTTTAACTGAGTTTTTACCGAGTTTAAGGCGGTTGTCGCAAAATGTGAACCGGCTGAAAAAAATACAGCACAGAATAAAGCTAGAAGTTTGAAGTGCCAACTCTTCTCGGACAACTTTGACCCATAACCATCAACTACTTCTTTATTATCTTCTAAATTGAGTTGGTTTGGATCGGCACTGTAGTCGTACCCTTCATCTACTCGCTTCTCTATATTTGACATGTCGATTTAAATTAACTATAACTATTTGATTAGTATTAAAACAAATAAACAATCTTTATATATGCTACTTAAGTATCTATGAAACCATTTCCATCTGATAGTATATTATAAAGTACTCATTAAATTGGTTGTTTACCTTTTTTTTATATGTTTCAATTTAACTTTTTTCTCTACTTGTCAAGTTTTTTCCCTTTATTTTGAATTTTTTAAAGTCTAGTTTCAAAGGCTTAAAAGTTTATTGTACTTTTTCTACTTTGAGTTAATTAAACTTTTGTTTATCGGGATATTGGCATTTTGCTAGATTATACCTGTTAAAAATGATGTCGAAAGCCAACTCCATTTGATAAGATGGTTGTACCACTACAGTTGGTACCTATTTTGTTAGCTATATTCACTCGTAGAGTCATGGGAGTGGGAGTTTAGCGGATAATGTAAAATCATCTTGGGTTAACACTCCCAAAAGATTTGATTATACCGTTTTCATAAGATGTATCTGATATCTAATCCGATAATATATATATCACCTTAAATACGTCATGTAATACTTGTATCAACTAGAATGTTGCTGTAGAGTGTAAGTTGTTATCTCATTTAATTCAGCATTCTAGTCACCCCTATACATGGTTTCCGAAAAGTTCGGATTGTACAAGAACAAGCAATCTGGCTTAAGCTCATCGTATTTGCTACACATCTTTTTTAGTAGATATGTAATCTAAATCAAGTATGATTGGAAGTTATATAATTATGAATCATTTTTAATGTAAGCATTTTAAGGTGCATATACGTTGGGAACTTTGATGAGGTCATATGAAAAAAAAACTTTAGACTTTCTATTATTTAATCAAAGCTCTTGTAAAGTTTTAGTGATTAAACGTTAAAATTTTATGTCAATACTAAAAAAACCTTAAAATATTTGTAATTTTAGTCTTAATAAATTAAGTTTAATTTTAAAAATAAGTTTTTTAGATCTTTTCTAACCTAAAATATTTTTGTACAGTTTTGAGGTTCTAAATTCGAAAAATTTGCAATTTAAATCTAAATTAATTTCTTTAAATTATTGTTTTGTTTTGATTAAAATAAGTTTGTTATACTTTTTGGTAAATTTTATTGACAAGTGTGGTATTCGATTGTTTTTTCCCACTCTCTTTCTCTTGCTAAAGATCTTGATAATGAAACTGATTTATAAAGCTATCTTTAGCCAAAATAAGAATATACAAAACTTTAAATTGTCTAATATTAAAATTAATATATTTTTTCTTTAAAATTAAATTTATATTAAGGTATTGGAATAATTTTGGATTAAATTGATCTAAGAATCTTTTTTTAGCAAATGGGTATTGAATTATCTTAACTAATCTTTTAAATTTATTAAATCTTTTTTATAGTATTTAGTTATTATACAAAACTGCTATAAATTTTTTAGAAATATATTGCTACAATTATAAATTCTGAAATAAGATTTATTATTTAAATCCAAAAAATATATTAATAAAATTTTATAATATAAATAAATTTAAAAATTAAAAATTATAACTAATTTGCTATATCTTTAAAAATATAATTTTATAAATATATAACTGTAAATATTTTTATAAAGGCTATTTTAACATTTTAAACATTATTATAAATAAGATATATTATATTTTAAGTATATATAGTATAATTTACAAATATTTTTAAATTTTAAATAGTTAGTATTTTTTAACTTTTTAATTTTTTTAGAATAAAAATTTATTAATTATATTATTTATTAGATTACTATTATAAGTAGTTTTTATTTAAATATTTTACAATTTTTATTTAGTAAAATTAACTTTATTTTAATTATTTACAAAATTTTAATAATATATAAAAAATTAGTTATTATATATATATATAAAATAACATTATAATATAATAATAAACTAAGTTAATTTTTATAAATATTTAAAAACTTATTACTTTATTTATACATTTTTAATAAAATAAAAAATTTCCTTTTTAAATAAGCTATAATTAAGTAAAAAATAAGAAAAATAATAAATAAAAAGCATTAAATAATAATAAGCTTAATTAAAATAAAAAAATTATATACTTCTAATAATTAATAAGTAAAAAAAAGTAATTTATATAACTTTTATATTTTTATTACTATTTTTATTTATTAATAACTTAGATTATTAAATTATTTTTTATATTTTAGCTTAAACTTTACTTTATTTATATAGTTACAACTTTTTAAAAGTTTATTAAAGTTTATATTTTTATATATTATGTAAAAAAAGTTAAAAAATATATATACTTTTAAAAATAAGCTAATATAAAGTATTTTTTTTAGAGTTAATTGATTAATAAATAATATTTATATATATATTATTATATTATAGCAATTATAAAAAAGTATTTATAATAATATTTTTTATTATATTAAATTTATAAATTTAGTTTAGTATTTTATATTATATTTATAAATAGTTTTATTTAATTTTTAAATTAATATAAATTTAGTTTAAAATTATATTAAAGTTTTATTATTAATAAAATACTAATTAAATTTATATTTATATTTAAAAACTTTTTATAAATATTAATATATATTTATAATATATTAAATAGAAAATAAGCTTAATTTTTTATAAATGTAAACTTATCTTAATATTTATTATATTTTTAACTTTTATATATATTTAGCTAAAGCTAATTAAAAAACTATTTTTTATTTATAATAAATTCATTTTTTTATTTTTAAAATGCTAATTTTCAATAAATAATATTATTACTAGTTAGATAGCTTTTTTTTAAAACTTTTCTATTATATCTAATATTATATTAACTTTTACTTATTTAAATTTATTTTATTTTTCTTATTTTTTTAGTTTTACTATATATATTTTTACTTTTATAATTTATTATATTTTATTTAATTAAGCTAATTTAAAATTTTACAAATTTAATTTTAATATTTATAATATTTAGTTAACTTATACTATTTTAAAACATTTATTAAATTAAATAATTTTTAATATATATATAATTAAATTTATTAAAAATAGCTAATTATAAAAATAATAATAATAATATAACTAATAAGATTACTTAAAATTAAAGTTTATAAATATTAAATTTATTTATAATTATAAAAGATAATAATTTTAATATACTATTTTAATACTATTAACTAATAATTTATATAAGCTTATTTTATAATAACTATTATACTAAATATAACTATTATTAGCTTACTAATTTTTAATTAATATTAAAATAATTTATATATTATTAAACTTATAAACTATTATAAAACTTTTAAATAATTACAAATTTATATATTTTATAAAAGATAATATTTTTTATTTTTTTATTACTTTATAAATTATTATATATTTAAGGCTAATATTAGTTATTTAGTTTTATTTTAATGCTAAACTTTAAATTTAAATATAGTTATTATATAAATTATTTTAAATATTTTTTAAATAAGCTTTATATATCTTATAATTTATATTAAAATTTTAAGTTTAATATTAAATTTTAAAATAATAAAAATAATAATTAATAAACTCTAATTAAAAATATATTAAGTATTTAATTTTATAATTTTTTATAAGTATAATATTTTAAAGTAGTAAAATATAGCTTAAATTTATAAATAATAATAATAATTTATAAATTTTTATAACTTTAGTTTTTAGTATTTATTTAAATAAATAATATAACTTTTTAAATTATTATTTTTAACTAAATTTATATTAAGTTTAAATATAACTATATTTATTAATTTTATATATTAGCTTTAAAACTACTAAATTAATGAATTTTATAATAAAGTATTTAGTTAAATTTAAATTATATTTTATATAATTTTATTTAAATAATTAGTATATTTTTAGCTTAAACTAATTATTTTTGTTAAAAATATTAATATAAAATATTTAATATTATATTTTTCTTTTTCTTTTAAGTATAATATATATTTTTTACTTTACTATATATATAAAAAATATAACTTTATATCTTATTTTAATTTATTTAATAAAATTATATACTTTTTACTAAAGTTAGTAAAATAAAAAGTTATATTATATAATAAAGTAAATTAATTTAAACTTTTAACTATTTTAAAGTTTAAAATAATATTTTATAAATTAAAATTTTGATTTTTTGCTATTTTTTTAATTTTACTTACTATTATATATACTATATATAAATCTTAAATATTAAAGTTTATATATATATATATATATATTAAAAATAAGCTTTAAAAAATAAAAGTGAAATATTTAAAAATTTTAATAAAGTTAATAGCTATATAGTAATATTATTATATAATACTACTTTTAAT
>JAWQFY010000179.1:0-47070 GCA_037055185.1 Capillidium rhysosporum | reverse complement strand
CTTTTAAGATTTTTTAATTTTAAGTATAAATATTAACTAATAAAAATTAAGCTTATAAAGTTAATTAAAAAAATTTTTTTTTAATAAAATTAGCTAAGTAAATTTTTTTTAACTAATTTATTAAAAATAAATTAAAAATATAAATAAAGACTAAAAAAACTAATAAATAAAATAAAATAAAATTTACTATATTAAGTTACTTTATTATATATTTAATTAAAATTAATTTAAAAATTAAAATTTAAAAAAAAAGCTTACTATATAATAGCTATTTATATTAAATATATATATATTTAAGCTTTGATAAAAAATTTTATTTTATAATTTATAATAAGTTTAAATAAATAATAAAAATATATAATATAAAAGCTAAAGTTTTAATAATATTACTCTAAATTTTAAAAAAGCTAAAATGTTTTTTAAAATTAAATAAACTTTAGGCTTTATAAAATGTATTAAAAAAATAATTAGTATAATTTAAAAGTAAAATTTTTAAATTTAAAGCATTTTTTTAAAAAGTATTAAAAAACTATTTTACCTATTTAAAAATAATTTTATAAAACTATATAATAATATTATATAAATAAATATAAGTTTAATAAACAAAATTTTTTTAAAATAAAGTAATAAGAATAAAAAATATATATTAATTTATTTAAAATTATAAATATTAACTATATAAGTAACTTTAATTTATATTAATTTTTTAGTTTTAAAAGTATAAAAATATTTAATATATTAAAAACTTAATTTTCAATACTAATATTTTTATAATATAATTATAAAAATATAATTTTAATATATAAAAAACTAATTAAATTATAATTACTTAAATAATAAAAACTATATATTATAATGATTGAATTACTAACTAATTCTAAAAAATAAAAATAGTATTTTAAAAAAAGTAAAGTTATAAGAATCTAGCCTTTGTACTACTTTAATTTCTAATAAAGCAATTAAGTATAATAATAATTAACTAAGCTAATTTAGTCTAAATAATATAAATTGATAAAAACAAAAAAATAGTAATAATAAGTACTATTTAATAAAATAGTTAATAAAAGAGTTAGAAGAAAATAAAGTAAAATTAAAAAAAAAATAGTTTATATAAAGCTAAGCAGTTATAATATTTAATAAAATATTATTTAGCTTAAATAATTAATTATTAAACTTTAAAAACTAAAGATAATAAAAAATAATTAGTTAAAATATATTAAACTAAGTAGGCTAAATATAAAATCCAAACTTAAATAAAACTACTTAATTTTTAAATAAATAATACTATAATTAATTTCTTTTTAACTTTACTTTTAGTTATAATTAATAAAGTTAGAAATAAATAGAAATTAGTATAAAATATATAGTAAAATTAATAACTAAAATTAATATTCTTAATAAAAATATTTTTACTTTTATTATTATTATTTACTTAGTTTACTAGATAATATAGTAATTTTAAAGGTAGACTACTATTCTAATTTAATTTTATTATAACTATTTTATTAAAAAAGTAACTAAATAAAGTAATAGTAAAATATTAAGATTAATATATTTAAACTTAAATATTTATATAGCCAACTAAATAAGAAATAAAGTAAAACTAATATAAAATTAAACTAATTAATTAAAATTTTATTATTAATTTATTTTTTTGAATTTTTTTATAAAAGATTTAAAGTTTATAAACTTTTTTATCTTTATATACTAATTTTTTTTAAAGTTTTGTAAGCTTTTTAAGATTAAGCTTAAAAATTTATATTTTACTAAAATTTTATAAAAATGAAATTATTAATAATAAATAAAATAATAATATTACTTATTATTAATTATTATATTTTAGTTATTATATATCTAAAACTTTTATTTTTTAAAGTATTTAAAATTTTAAAGTAAAAAAAATATAATACTTTATATTAACAGTATATTAAAAGTTAAATTAAATTAAATTAAATAATATTTATTAATAATAATAATTTTAAACAAAAAAACTTTTATAATAAACTATTTTAATTTATTTATTTATAATAACTTTATAATATTTTTTAAAAACTTTTTAAAATATTTTGACTTTTTTAATAAATATACTAGAAATTTTAGTTTATTTATTAATTTTAATTTATTGAAACTTCTTTTTTATTATATTTTATAAAATTTTTAAAACAATTAAAAATTATTACTATAATTTTACAATAATAATATAAGTATTATATTAAATTTTAGTATTAATTTTTTAATATTTTGTTTTTTTATTTTTATTTTATAAAATATAGTAGAAAAAAGGCTTACATTTATTTAAATATATGACTACTACTATAGTAATAAAGTATAAAGCTTTTATAAATAATTAAAATATATATAAACTATAGATATAAATTAAGTATATTATTTATTAAACTTTTAAGTTTAATATTAGTATTTTTTTTAATTTAATTATACTTTAATTAAATTTAAACTCAAACTAATTATTAATTTAATTTTTTATCTTTATTGTAATGTTATAAGCTATATTATATAGTTTATCTAATTAAATCTTATTAATATTTATTTTTTTAAACCTTTATATATTTTTCATTTTTTTAATATAAAATAAAAAATACTAATTTTATTTTACTAAGTATTACTTAGCATAAAATTAATTTATAATAATATTTTTATTAAATATTACTTAGTATAAACTAAATTATAATTATGCTTTTACTAAGTAATACTTAGTAAAACTAATTTATAATCACTTATTTATTAAGTATTATTTTAGTATAAGTTAATTTATAATTATATCTTTATTAAGCATTACTTAGTATAATAATTTATAATTAGAGATAAAACTTAGTATATATTAATTATACTTAGTAATTAATGAAAAGTATATAAAAAGACTAAAAAGTAAAGTTAAAGCTTTGCTTAATATTTTAGTTATAATTCTACTTAATAAATAACTTATTATTAATTTGATTTTATTAGCTTTATTAACTTTATTAGTTTTATTAATTTTATATTAGAGTTTTTTACTAAGCTATTAGAATTCTTACTTAAAATTATAAATTATAAATTTTATTTTCTATTTTTATTCTATATAAACTACTTTATTTATCTAATATATAAATAGTTAAATCTAGGTTTAATTAATTATATTTAAACTAAGTTTTTTTACTAGTAAAATTAACTGCTATTACTACTTTTAATTTGGTACTATATAAAATTATTAGTTTTTAAAAAAAAATATTATTAATTTGAAAAAAAATTAATATACTAATTAAAAAAGTTAAATAATTTAATTAAATAAAACTATTTTAATAATATACTAAAATATTAAATTTATATTTTAATACTTATAAAGCTTAAAAAATAGCTATTTTTATTTAAAAACTTATATAAAAATAAAAGTATACCTTTATATTTTATTAAAAATAGCTTTAAATATTTTAAAGTATATTTAAGTTAGACTTGCTTTATTATATAAAGTAAATTAAGTTAATATTTTAGCTATTTTAAAATTTTAAGTAGTATTTTAAGGCTATATTTTAAAATATTAAAATTTTTAATCTATTTAGGCTAATTGTAAATTTATAAACTTTACATATAAGCTAAAAGTATATATATATATAATATATTTACTTACTATTTAAATTATACTTAAATAATAAAAATTAAAATTAGTTAATTACTTATTTATATAATATTATAAAAGCTAAAAATTATACTTTATTTTTTTATAATATAGCTAAAAAAAATTTAAATCTAAAAAATATTAAGCAGTTTTTAGGTTTAATAAAATATTAAAGCTATATCTTAATGCTGAAAGCACTTTAAAAAAATACTTAAAAAATATTAATTATATAAATAATGTCTTTGTAGTAAAATAATAAAAATAATAGTTATATATATTAATATAATTAAAATTAATCTTTTTATAGCTTTATATAATAGAATTATATAGCTTAAGCTTTAATTTAATTAAAAATATCTAAATATGTTAACTTTAGTTTAAAAAATACTAAAAAAAGATTTATTAAAATTATATACTATTTTTTTATATATTATAAAAAAGTAAAATACTAATAAAGTAAATTTAAAAAATAAAATTAAGTAAATTAATAAGCTGCTAACTTTTAATTAAATTAAAAATAATTATAAATAGTTAGTATAAAAATTTAAATTAAATTAAATGAATTGATTATTTAAAAGCAATATTAAAAATATGCTATTAGTAAAAAAGTTAATTAAAAATTAATAACTAGTTATATATAAATAAGTTACTAAAAATATAGTATAAAACCTAATAAACTTATTTGTACTTACTTTAGTAGTATAGTATCTAGCTAAATCCAACAACTATTATATTTTTATATAAAGGATTTAAATTAATTATATTAATTTACTTAATTCTAATAGTAAAAATAAGAATTCAAAATTATATAGTCCTTACTATTAAATTAAATTTCTAATTAATTATCTTTTAAAATAAATAAATAATGTTTTATTTTATTTCTCATTTTTTTACTAATCTTCATTTATTTACTATGTTAAATTTTGGTAAAGTAAGTTTACCTATTTAAATCCACAATATTTAAACAGATATAATAAGGAATACTTTACAGCTCTTAAAAGCTCTTAAGTTCTGATAGGCGCCTTAAAATTGGAATTTAAATTCTATTATAAAAACAAACCAATTAAATAGGTTTGATATCAGTTATAAACTGTTATATATTGGTAAATATTCTACCTTTATCAAAAATTAAACAAAGTTAAACGATGATTTAGATCTAAATGTTAGTACAAGTACACCATAGTTGGGGTGCATTTTATCTGATTTCTATTACTAAACAAGCCTTAGTTTGTAAATTGGCTTCAGTTTGAAAACCATCCATATTTGCAGCTAATTTCATAGATCGGCTCCAAGGTACCCTGGCACAAGCAATTGTATACCCACATTCAAATTTTGGCTCGCTGTACGATTTTAAGCCATGTACTTCGAGTTAATCTTGCGACCATGCCACCAAGTTTTAAAAGAAATTGTAGTACTTTAAGCACCTGTTGCTGCAATTAAAGTTGCAATTTTATCAAATATCGTTTAGCACGTGGTAGATCGATGCGTAAAAGGAATTTGGTGTAGGTGGCTGTAATATTACTATAAAACGGTAATAATGTTTTAAAGGCACTGGTGGAAGATTTAATATATTTAACCACATAGCGTTTAAAAATGAAGCCTCCTAAATTGATGTTGTTATTGGGGATCGTTCAAAGCTGGGGTATTGAGTTTCTACAGTGAACGTTTCTTGTAATCGTGCTTGCATTCTATTGAAAAAGCAAATGCGATTAATTCAGTTAAATAGTTAGCTACAGGACATAGTACGAGCCTATAACAGCTATTATGTTCCATACTGACTTTTCTCATAAATATAACTACAACTTTGGTTGGTTAATTATACTAAGTTTGGCGTCATTTAAAATTAAAATTAAATGATTAATTTTACAATCTGATTTCCTAAAAGCGTTCCCCTTTACAACCTAAGTAATTGGGGTGGGGATTGTTAAAAGTTGTTTAATGAAAGTTTTCGTTAAACTTTGTCAACTTTTTATTCAGCCCAAAGTTTCAAATTCAATTTGAAATTATTTCGCAAGATTTACAATTACTATCAAATTTTAGATGATGTTTAACCGAAACGCTTAACGTAGTGCTAAGTTTTGGTAGACACCTATTTCGCTGCTATTATAATTTTGAAAGCATATTGGTAAAATTCAGAAAATTGTATTAATCAAGGTTTTGCCTGCCTTAAAGAACAAGTTTTAGTTTAAGGAATAAAGTTCATCAATCATAATTTTAACCAATAACTATAAACCACCTAATTGAAATATAATCTGATTTTTATTTTTCAAAAAAGAACCTAATTATTTTGGTATAGTATCAGAATTAGCAATACAAGTATGAATATTTTTGAGAATTTAAGTTGCATATAAATAAACGAGATTACAGTTGTTAAATGGGAAAAATTTGTATCTATAGGAAGGTGGGAGAAGTGTAGAAGCCCGCTGTCGAAGGTGGCTTCAACTTTGTTGAGTGCAGTCCGATTTCGATAGGGTGACAGCCAGAAGCATTATAAAAAGTTGTAAATCTTCTGATGTATAGATATTATTTTCAAAATAGAAATCTAAGGAACCGAACCTCAAATTGCCGATAGGTAAAGTAAAAGTTGCTAAAGATTGGTTACTATCCTTGGTGAGGAAGAGCTGTGAATTACGGAAGTTCCACTTCCAGTTGTAGCTATTTCGCTCGCCGTTACCGTTTTGAAATATCAGCTTGGGTGTTAGCTGACAGTCCTTATTTTTTTCTATGTACAAGGTTGGATATTTTTGGGTAGGGAAAGCTCTACTGAAGTTCAAGCTGTAGTTAGCTTTATTAAATTCGGTTGAAGGGGTGGCCACCATAGCTAGATCAAGCCCTTGCGCTGTAGTTAAACTGAATAAATTTTCACGGAACGGTTTGTAGCGTAAGTTTAGTTTCAACTTGTTTTTAACTAACAGTGTAGGTTGGTCGCAGTCAAAAAGTACAAAGTCGATAAAGCCTTTAGATAATGAAGATTGAGTTACACGCATCTGAACTCTTCTACCTACACCGTTCGGTACCGTCTTAAGGTGCAGGTCTCCCTTCTGTATATCTTTCTCATCCACCGATTCGATATCGCAGTTATCCTTCGCTTTTTCTACGTTACTGCCAAAGTTTAAGTTGAACTTGGTCGTCAGCTGGTCTCTGAACAACTTCAAAGTAGAGAAATAGTTTATAACTGATGCCATCCTTATATTAAAATGTGAACACTTGACCTCGAAGTTAAAAGGCTAAATTGTTGGAAAACTCACTACTTAAAAAGTTGAAAGCTTAGGATTTAGGGTCCATCACGAGTTTATATACTATTATTTGCTATCGGTTTTAACTTGTGAAATGCAATATAATGATAAAATCGGATATAAATTTTTAATTTTTGTCTAATCATAGCACATATTTAGAAATAGTGGAAAGTTCACCGGTACCCGAACCAATAGAATCAGTTTTTAGCTTCTAACTAAGTTAGGTAAATACCCTTCAAATTAACTAAAGTTAGTCATTTTGACATCTGAACGTTCCTTGACGAGGGACGACGTAGGTCCGATTATTAGGGAACGAAGCTACAATATATCGTGGAAAGGTTGTGGTATAAAGTTACTACTAACTTATACCTAGTAATATACGTAGTTCTTATTTATTATTCCGGCTGGTTTCCCTTTTAACTCCGATATTCTTAATAAATTCTTGTTTCGAAACCTAATCTTTCCATACACTGCTAAATAACAGCCAACGTAAGGCTAACTATCAAGTTCTAGGCTAATATTATGCCCAGCTATAAACTTGAAACCAAACTGGTTTAGTATATTTGATACCGCGTCTCTACATCCACTTTTCAACCAAAGATAGTCCATTTACGACCCACTAATATGCATCCCTTGATTCTAAAAATGGGTTGAGTCGGACATAAGGTTATCGCGATAGGTAGGCCCTAAAATTTTAGTACCAACCGTTTATAATTCGTTATGTAATGTTCCTGTTTATCGATAATTGGGGATACAATTTTATTAAAGTTAGTTTTATCCTTAGCTAAGCTAAGGGACGAACTGTTAAAAGGTTCCAATTCGATTTACAGAATAGATTACCTTAAACTTGAAGTTCCTCTTAAGCTAGGTTTGCTGTGAGTGTATACTCTATTTCTAAAATATCTCCCTCAGTTCGTAAGTCTTCGGTTTACGGCCTTGTTTAATATATAGCCTAAAACCGATACGTTACCTTTGAAAATGCTTAGTTAGGCTGTCAGTTCAGGGATACTTTTTTAAATTATAGGTTAATAAAAATGGTATTTGTAAGCTCAAGCTTTGATAAGTTTCATAATGACTTAATTAAAACTTTAATTATTTTATGTAAACTTTCAAATAAATTGCTCATAAAAATTTGATAATTGTTAACGACAGAATACTAGCTCAATTAATAAATTTAGTTAATCATACTTCAATAAAAAGATGGTTTTTATTCTTTGGACAGCTCTTGGTAACATAATCTATTTTTCACAGTAAAAACACCATCAATCTCTTAATAGCTATACTTTCTGGTCAAGTTATTCATTTCTTAATATTTTTTATGCAGGATTGTATACTATTTCTTCTGGTTTTAGGATAATATATTTGGAGAGGACAAAATATCCTTATATAGCTTTAGGAAAGACAACATGAGAGGTTATATAGAAGTTAATAATGCTAGTATCCGCAACTAAAAATAGGAGGCTAGATACTAACTTAAACAGGATGGTAGAAATATTTAAAAAAATATAAATTACAGTATAGTTTAGATATAAATACAAAATTCCTAATAGTAAGGAAGCTATTTAATAAACAGGTTAATTTATATTGATATGAGTTAGTTTGTTAGCTTTAAAAAATAGTCAAGTAACCTAATAGTATATAGTAATAGATAACTGGAATTAATAAATATATAAAAAGCTATAAATAATAAAACCTTATTTTAAATTAAAATGCTATATTATATTGATATAAACTTAACTAATTTAAAATTATTTATATTTATTTAAAAGACTAATATATAGATCTAGAGCTACTATATTTAATATATTAAGTTGATCTATTTTCAATATTATTTATATAAGCTTATAATTATTTATAGCTAAGTTAATTAAATATAATAAAAATTCAATTTAAAAAAAATATTAAACTATAAGAAAAGTAGTATACTATTTTAACTACTATTTAAAGTTAATTAACTATTTAAATTATTTTACTATATTATAATAGTGGATAATCTTACTACTAATTAATTAATTTATTATAATTTTAATATATTTTTTAATAATATAATAAAATACTATTATATATTAGTATTAAATAGTAATATTTTATAAATAAATAGTGGAATTTTACTTATGCTATATTTAAAAATTTAAAAAATATAAAAATATTGATAGTAAAACTATTTACTATTATAATATAGTAAACTAATTACAGCTTATATTAAATATTTATAAATAATATTTAAACTGTATAAATAGTTTTAGACTTTTATTTAATAAAGAGCTTTTTTTTAATTTTAAGCTTTATATAATTAAAAAATTTATTTTATTTTATTTAATTTATTTAATTACTATACTATTTTATTATTATAAGTTAAAAAAATATTAAAAAATATTAATAAATTATTATATTTTATAATATTTAGCTAAATTTTATATTAATATATTTTTAAAAAACTATAGTCAAATATAAATAAATAAAAAATAAAAAATATTAATAATTATTAATTTTTTAATAAATATATTAAAATAATTAATTTTAGTAAATTTATATTAAATTTTTTTAAATATTCTTTATTTATAAATTAAATAATAATTATTTAAAGTAGTATATATAATATAAAAAAGTTAAAGCTAGATTAAATTATAAAAAAGTAATAAATAATAATTAAAAAATGATATAATTTTTAATATACTATATAAAATACTTTTACTTATAATATTAAATTAAAAATTAAAAAAATAATATTTAAATAATATATAAAACTTATACTAATATAAGCTAATATAAAAAATAAAAAATATTATATATATAAGTTTATTAATACCTTAATAAATTATATTATATTTATAATAATAAGTTAAAAAAATAAATAGCTTTTATAAATATTTAAAAAAATTAAAATTAAATAAAAATAAAATAATATTAAAATAGTTTAAATAAATAACTTATAAATAAAATTATAAAAGTATTTATAAAATAATAAAAAATATATTTTATTAAATTTATTTTTTAGTATTTTATAATTTTTTAATAGTATTATAAATTTAATCTAAAATAATATTTTTTATATTAAAAGATATTTTAATAATATAATTACTTTATTATTATTGCAAAAATATATTTTCTTATTAAATAATTTATTTAATTTTAAACTAAACTTAATTTTATAATATTTTAAAAATAAATTGTCTATTTTATTTTTTAGATTTATTTAATACTTTTATAAATAAACTATTAAGTATATTATTTAAAAACTTTTTTTATTTTAAATAAATATTTTTATATTTTATTTATATATTATTTTTATAATATATTTTAATATTTTAAAGTATAACTAAGCTAAAATTAATTTGAAATTAATTTTTAAAATATTATAAAAATAAGTTTAGTTTAAAATTAAATAAATTATTACTAAAACTATTAAAATATATATTTAATTTAAATTTAGACTATATTTTTATAATAAGTTAAAAAGTTAAACTATTATAAATTTAATTTTTTAAGCTATTATAAAAAATAACTAAAATTTTATAATTTTATATATATTTATAATAAAATTATTATTATTATTACTAATTTTATTAAATTTATTTCTAATTATTTTTAATTTATTTACTTTTATTATTAAAAATCTATTAAAAACACTTAAAATTAGATTTAATTATAGCTTTTTTTTTAGTTAAGTATTTTAGATAGATTAAATATATTAGTAAAAATTTACTTTCTTTAAATAATAAGGCTTATCTATTTTAAAAATATATATTTAATAATACTATAATATAACTTTTAATTTTAACTAGTAGTGTATTTAGTAATTGTTTTTTTAGCTTTTAGCAAAATAAGTTTAAGTAATATTAAAGTTTATATATTTGAAATATTCTTAACTTATAGCTACATTTAAATAGTTAAATATTAAAAGTGGTATACTATATCAGAAAGCTAAAATAATAAGTTATATTAATTATTAACCTAAATATAATATAAATTTCACATACAGACTTTTAATATCCTTATAATAGTACTAAATTATTTAAAGTTTAGGCATTATTAGCTGATAAAATATATTTACCTAACAATTTTAAAATATGCTATAGATTGTTGAAGTAAAAAACTATTTTCTTACAACTACTGCAAAATAAAAGTTAATTTCAAACTGATTGGGTGTACAATTTTAAAACTTGTCTGAGCTTAAAAATTGGTTGGGTATTAAAGTATGAATTATGACCTAAAAACTATGCTAAATCCGAATTTCATTTGACCTTATCGAAATAAATTTAAAGATATTCTATGGGCATCAAAAGTTCTAAAAATTAGATGCTGTTTAAGGTACTATTTATATCATATACTGTACTATTTACTATACTTTACTCACTACGAAACTGATCAATACGTGTAGCTTACATTGAATTCCTTGTCCTATATATTTACGAATATCCGACCTTTACAGATATAATTAAAATCTTTCCGTTTTAGCTACATTAATTTATAAAGTTGCAACAAATTAGCTAATTAAACTCAAAACAGCTTCGAAATAATGTTCAGAATCATAATACAATTTATTAATATATATGCTTTTACGATTTTAAATTCTAATTTTTACGAATTATTTTCAAGCAATATAGATCACAATCGCTTTTACGTATTCAAGTGCTGTGGCATCCTGAGGATTTCTTTTGCGGATCCAATTATATATAAAATACATCAAATTATGAGGAGTGCAATAAATTACCTTACGAACGAAAATATACATTCTATAATCAAATTAGAAGCATACCTATATTATATGGTGCAACTTTAAGATTATACGTATAAACATATACGTCTAAACTTCTAGATTGTAAATTGAAGAGTAACACGGGCATTTGAAAGCATTATGTTTTATGCATGGAGAGAATAAGAGGGTACATCTTTTGATTTCTGATATTAACTAGGTGAGCATGTCGAATATATGTTTAATTACAATATTCGAGATCAATTGAGTGAAATAGAAGCTATATGAAAAGTACCCTTGGGCTATGTAGTGTTCGTATCAAATGAAGAGTTACCACGTTCTTTTAAATAAACTATAATAGGATAAGCTTGCGATAAGAATCTTCATATAGGTTGAATTTAGTAAAGAGCTCCGTACTAAGTCAAAATAAGTATGTACACTTCGCTCTCTGCTTTATATCATTTATGTAGGGGAATATGGATCCACTTAGTTTACGGCTAAAAGTGTATGCTTCTCTCTGAAACTTCGGAGTATGGATTTGATCGTAATATGTTTCTAAAAGTTGAGATTTTGTTAATAGACGATATAATTTTAGAGAGGAGGGTGGGTAACCACAATGTACCATTTTAAAACCGATAGATTAGTATTTTAAGAACTTTAGATCAACGCGTTTGTATATGATACTCAGATCAAAGGAAACTTACCTGAAACGTAAGAGCTTGTAAATTTTAGCAAGTACTTCTTTTGTGTTTAAATTTTGTGTTCTGTTCCTTTTTATATAATTAATCCTTTTATCGGGACTATAATAGTGCTGTCTACAGTTATTTGAGATAAAGCTTGGCTTGAAATCCGTCGGTTTGGATATACCAACATTCTTGCAATTGCAATATTGGCTATAGTCTATAAACCAATGTATGATAATCTAGTGTCATAAAAACTTCAAATACTTCCAACTAAAGGTGATAGTTTTTTAAAACTAAACGGATGTGACACTTGTTTTGTTTTTATTAGTGACAATACGAACTTAAAAAGGAATTTGTACAAGCTTCCATTCTTTAAGTGAAGTGTGACATCGGTCATTATCCCATATGTGGCGTATTATTTCGAAACGTACACAAATGCTACTTTAACTTGAAAAAAGCAGCTCTAACGCCAAGAGATATCCTGTTAATTTTGATCATGTTTTTACTATTGTGATGCTATATATTCCACAAAACTTATATTACTTTACGAAGGATTTTAGAGGTTGTTCCCAATGATATTTTGACAATCTCTAAAAAACGATATATTAATAATATAGCAATAAATTATTGGATATATGAGGTACAATTTTTATGGTATAAACTATAATTTTTATTAAATATTTTTCTACAACAGGGAAGGCTAAGACTTTAATAGTTAATAATTTATAAAACTATAAACTAAAATCTGACAGATGGGATTGAATTGGCTATTCATTTTTGACACTAATTTTCCGCAATAAATAACTTCCATATTATAAAGCCTTTAATTACATAATTAAAATAATGACGTCAATAAGAATAGCGAACATAAATCTCTACTTTACCTTAATTTCTTATTTCTGAGAAAATTTTGTAATTTATTTTTGTTTTAAGTAAATATCCTAATTTCAGAGAATCAAAACCTTTATAACTAAAAATTAGTAAAAAAAACAAGCAGTTAATTATATATCCTGAATGCTTGATTTAAATTATATACAGGGTGACAAAATACATCCTCATTTCCATTGTAAACCGTTAATTATTTTAAAGAAACCGTACTACTAAATTTTAAAAGTAGTTGAAACTGGCGCCTGCTATTGTATAAAGTTATATTTATAGTATTTCTACAATTAATACATTATGAAAATCTGATATATATATTTTAAACAACAATACAACTATATTTATTTAACTTTATTTTAAAACTTTATTAATTTAGTTGCAGCTCTGTTAAAATCAGTATGTGTTATGACAGAAATGTAAAAAAATATGTTATGTTCATTTGCTAACTCTATAAATTAGTGCCGATTTTTTGGCGGAAGGATAAAATATTTCATAATTTTGAAGTCATAAGGTGGAATGTAGCTTATAGCCATCAAAAGTGAGAAAATTAAAATGCAATTTAACATCGTCAAATATTTATATTAGGGGAATAAACTTTCTATAAAACAAATGGCAAAGGAGTTACTCCTAATTTACTAATATTTTACTGGCTAAAAAATGGCTTAGTTTAAACATTGAAATCTCGTTAGGAAAAGCCATTGAAACAAATACATTCATCATCCCAATTGCCAACAATCTATTTCCTCAAATCAAATTTGAAGGTAGGTTTAGAACTTGAACTTTCTGAAAATCCTAAATGTGAAATGATTATATCATTTAATCTAGGTTAGCCTAAAGTAAAAAGTATAAATATCGAGTCATTCCACTTCAAGATTGTAAAATTTGACTTATATTTTAAAAATCAATACAGAAAATCAACATCTTTTTTAAAACAAAATGACAGGCGAAATAAATCCTAATCCTAATCCTAATCTTAACCGAAGTAGTAGCTCTGGTAGCACTATGAGCAGATCAAGTTCAAATACGGTTCAATTGGGCGAGAAACCTAATTTTTCCGTCACTCAGAGTACCCTAGCTAAAGGACACTTTAACTTTACACCAATTGAAGTCACTAACGACTCGCTGAACTGTAACTCTAAAGATAAATTCAGTATGCGGTATGCTCCATTTGGCCCCGAATTCCATTTGCTTTCCAACGCAAAGGGTGTTAATTTAGCATCAGTTCAATTCTACAACCACAGTGAGGTAAATACCAGCATATGTTATAAATTAGAATTGCCGACATCGTCCGGTATACCTTGGAGCTATAGATCGGTGGAGATGTCAGCAGATTACATCGATGACCGACGCCTACCTATTTTAAAAGTACAGGATAACGAAGGAGTTTATAGTCAGTTTCGTTGGACGATCCACCATAATGAGAATATCAAGGAAGACGAGCCCGTATTTGGACTGATAAACCTAGAAAGGCCCGATGTAGTGATCGCTACTTACCAATTAGATTCTAAGGTTTTACCTCCACGGACCAGCCTTCTAGCTTTTAGAGAAGCTAAAACGATTAAACCTACCGCCAGCGAACTAAAATATTGGAAACAAGAAGATTTAGTGCTGTTTACCTTATTTTTATCATCCATCCTTTCGAATATAGACACATCAAACCTTTCAGAAACCTCACATCCTAAAGATTTACCAGTGCTCAGTATGCACTCTTCTCGAACCAACTCGACCAGTTCACAAAGGTCTCACTACAGTCCTCTATCGGAACAATTTGAACTTGAAGGTTTGCAAACCCCTCAGCTCAATTCGAAAAAAAGTGCTGAAGCCCTAACTACTATGATGTCCATCGCCATGGTAGCTAACGGCGGAAGTGATCACTTGTGGTAATCAACAATCAATCCAAAAATTTCACCGGTTCTTACTAACTATTGAGGCTATTTAATGTATATTTTAATTTTATGCCTATTTTGACTACTTAATTACAATTTCGTGCTAATAATAAAAATTTCATGTTCAATAATTTTATTTTTATTTTCACCATTTCAATTCCTTCTATGTAGCAGTTAGTACCGATATTTTTGGAAATTATTGTTATTACTACCATTATAATAGGAAATGATCCTATTTTCACTCCAAGCACTAATACGTTTAATATAGGAGCACCTTAAAGAATTTTATACATACTAAATCTAAATAGTAAATTTATAACTTTTATGTTTGAACCCTTAAACTAACAGTTTTATGAAATATATTTCGTAATTTAGCTACTAAAGAAGCTAATGTTTAAATATATTAAGTGAAGGTGTAAATAGTTTCCATTTAATAAAAGTCAGTATATACGAAACTGCTTTCAGCAAGTTGGTTCTCCTATACATAAATTACTAAATAGGTTGTTGTTGTGGCTATTTTCGCATCGGTAACAAATCACTGTCGGGATGAGTTTGAGCGCTCAAACTTTTTTATATTCTCCCACATTAACCTTTAAGACGCTTAATAAAATTGTCACTGTCTGGTAAAATTGGCTAAACAGAATGTCATAGGATTACCATTGAGTAAAGCTATACATTAGTAAAGAACGCTTACTTTGAATTGGACACTTCAGGTGGATTCCACCCATTAAAAAGAGCCTATAAAATCAACATAAAACCCAAATAGCAACTACAGCACCTGCTGCAATGAACTATTTTTAGAGTTTTACCTTTAAGTTGTGTTTAATGTTAGTATAAGTTATGATTAAGCTTCAAAAAAAAAATCCAATCATAAGCAATTTTTAGTAAAGGATTTGGTCTATTCAATTTTATTGAAGTGAAATTAGGCTTGCATTTGTACTAAACATAAACTTATATGAATGTCCGGATTTTCGCCTATTTACATAACTATTTTATAAAAAAAAGGCACAATCAACCAAAAAGGTTATATAAAGCATAAATTTTCTTAGCCCATTTCTTATATATATAAATATATATTATCAATAAATATTATTACTAGATTTCATTACAAATATATAAGTAATTTCTTATCAATACAAAGTATTATTAGCTAATTTAAATAAACAATTATACTATACTTTAGCTACCTGAAAAAACATCAATTTATATACATTTAGTTAAAGAAGTTATAAATTACATTTATTTAATTTTAATAAATTTTTAGTAAATTTAATACTTAATAATAATAAATAAGTAAGTAAAAATTATTTATTATTATTTTTTCATTTTATTTTAGTCTTTATAATATTATTTTTATAGTTTTAAGTTAAATAATTATTTTATTACTATTACTTAATTTAGATTAATTTATATATTTATCTTTTTTAAAATAAATAAAAAGTTAATTAAAAATAGTAAACTAGTTTAAATGCTATATTTTAAATTTTTAAATGTTAATAAAATATTTTAATAAAAATAATTAGATTATTAATTTAATTTTATATATAACTTTATTAAAAATTATAAAATAAAAATGATAAAAGATAAATATTCTAAATTTAAAACTTATTATATATTAGAAATGATAAGTACTTTAAAACTTAATATATTAAAAAGAATATATATATAATATTTATATTAATAACTTATTATATTTAAAATTTAGTAATATAAAAAATTTATTTTTATTAAGATTAAAATATAAGTAAATTAAATAAAGCTAAAAAAAGTAAAAATACTAAAAAAAATTTAAAATATAAAATAAAATAAAAATAAAATAAAATAAAATAAAAAGAAAATATAGGCTAAAATATAAAAAATTAAAAAATATAAAAGTAATATAAGTTAAACTAATAAATAACTACTTTATTAGTTAGTAAAACTATATAAATATTTTTAAGTTTATTTAACTTTTTTTATATTTTAAATTAAGTTTAACAATATTATTTTATTGTAATTTTTAAATTTTTTATTAATACTTACTAATTTTTTTATAAATAATTAAATATTTAAATATAAGAAATATTTGTTTGCTTTTATATGTTAAAAAGTTTATAATATTTAATATTATTTATAAAAAAAATTAAAAAATTAAAGTTTTTAAAAAGTAAATATTATCTTTAAAAATACTTTTACTATAAAGTAGCTAAAATATACTTTTAAAATTATATATATTAATATATTTAAACATTAATAAAAAAATTTAAAATATTGTTTTTAATATATTTTATACTAAAAAAAACTAATATTTTTGTTATATAATTATAAAAAAAATAAAAGTTTATAGCTTATACTATACTTATTAAATAAGTATAATAGTATAAAAATAAGCTAATAGCTATAAAAATTATTATAATTAAGTATATATATATAAATTAAGTATACTTATAATTTGTTTAAGTAAATTATAAAATTATATTATTTTAATTTTAAAATAGTTAAAATATTAGCTTAATTTATTTTATACAGTAAAGTAAGTTTAATATAAATATATTTTAAAATATTTAAAGTTATCTTTTTTTCTACTATATAAAAAAATATATATAACTTTAATAAGCTATATTTAGTAAAATATAAAATTATACTTTTATTTCTTTATAAGTTTTTAAGTATAAATAAAATTAAATAGTTTTTAAGCTTTATAAAATACTAAAATATAGCTTTAATATTATAATATATTATTAAAATAGTTTAAAAAAATAAAAATATTAAAATAAAATTAAAAATTATATTAGTAATAAATTTATAAATATATAGTAAAGTTTAAATAAAATATTATTTTAATATAAATATAATAGTATAATAAAAAACTAAAAAACTTTATTATAGAATTATTAAAATAAAGTATATATTAAGGAATTAAGTTATTAAAAATGATATAAATATATATAGTTAATTTTAAAAAAATTGAAAATAGCTATAAAAATTTAAATTTAATATTTAAAAATTTTAATATAGTCAGTACTTTTAATTATAAACTTAAGTATTTATAACTATAAATTATAAAAAATAATAGTTTAAAGTAAATAAGCTTTTTTTAAAGTTTTAATTTTAATTTTTTTAATAAAATAATTACTAATTTAAATTATATTTAATATATGTAAATATAAAATTAGCTACTTTTAAAAATAGCTAATTTTAATTTTAAAAATGAAAAGTTTTAAAAGTTAAATATATTATAAATAATATATTAAAAAAAAGTTAAAATTTTTACTTTATAATTTATAAATATTATATTAAATATTAATTTATATAAAAACTTTAGAAAAAATATTTTGCTATTATTTATTTTATTTTAAAAAATAATACTATATTAGTATTATAATTATATATTATTTTAAATTTTAAAATAGCTAAAATACTAGCTTAGCTTATTTTAATATATAAATAAAGTTTAATGTAATTAAATTAAACTAAAAAATATTTAAAGCTATTTTTTTATAATATATAGCTTTATAAAAAATATAATTTTATAATATAAAGTATTTTAAAGTATAAATTTTTTAATTTATTTTCTATTTAGTAAAGTTAAATTTTTTTTAAATATAAATAAAATTAAGTAAATTGCAAATTTAGCAAATTATATTAACTTTACTTTAATATTTAACTTTATATAAAATATAAAGTTACTATTTTTTATAATATTATAATAATTAAAAAATATATTAAGTTTTATATACTATATAAATAAAATATTAAAATTTATTTTTTATCTAAATTTTACTATATTTAGCTATATATAATATAATTTTTAAAAAAGCTTAAATATATTTTATAATTTACTAAAAAAATGCTAAAAAAATTTATAAAATTTATCTTTTATTTTTTATATATAGTAAAATAGATATTAATAATTTAAAAATATAAAAATAATTTTTTTTTAGCAATATAAAGTTATAAAAAAAAATTAATATAAACTTTAAAAAAATTAAGTTTATATAATTATTAGTAAAATATACTAAAAGTTTTAAATATATATAACTAAATAAATAATATTAATTTATTTAGTTATAATTTAATTATATTAGCTTTTGTATTTTATTTTAAAAAGCTATATTTTAATAATTTTTTTCTTATTTTAGCTAATTTTACTTTTATTTTTTTAAATATATTTAATTATTTAGTTTTTTAGTTTTTTAGCCAAGTCATATTTTATTTTTATTTTTTAAATATTATAATTATAATATAAACTTAAATATATAATATATTAAGCTAAAATTATATTATTATAATAAATATATTAAGCTTAAATATATTTTATTCTAACTTTATTTTAATATTAATTTTTTAATAATATTATAAGTTTAACTAAAAAAATATCTTTTATATTAAAAATTATTTTATTTAAAAAAACTCTATTTAAAATACTTTAATAATATAATTATAATAGTATATTCTTTTACTAAATGATTTACTAATAATTTAATATATTTTTAAATAAGCTGCCTACTTTATTCTTTAGGTTTATTTAATATTTTTATAAATAAACTGTTAAAAATATTATTTAAACTATTTTTTACTTAAAATAAACTTTTTTATATTTATTTTAATATTATTTTAAAGTTTAGTTAAGCTAAAATACTTAAATATTAACTTAATTATATAATGTTTATTTTTTATCTAAGCTTATAAATAACTAAAATATTTAAATTTTATTTTAGCTTATAATTAATTAAAATATTTACCTTTAATTTAAAAATATAGTAAAGTTAATATACTTACTATTAAATTAAAAATTAAATAAGCAAAATAGCTACTTAAAAATATTAATTTTTTTATTTTATAATAGTAAAAATAGCTTTATAAAATAATAACTTATTATATATTTAAGTAGTAGAAAAATTAAAATTTTTATTTTTCTAGCAAAAATATACTTATTTAATATTTTTATAGCTTTTAGTAATAATTAAGTTATTTTATTATTCTAACTTAATTTAAATATAAAAAATTTCTATAAATAAAAGTTAATGCAAGTTATTAAAGTTTAAATATATAATAAATTTAGCTAACTATTAATAAACAAATTCATTATATATATATATTATAAAGCTTTATAATAGTTAATTTAATATTAAATAATAGCTTTTTTTTTAGGTTAAAAATTTATATAATATTTAAGCATTTTTTTATTTAGTAAATTTTATTTTTTAAATATATTAATTATATATTTTTTAATATATAGTAAAAATAAGCTTAATATATTAATTTTTTATTTATAAACTTTTAATCATAATAAAAATTAATAATTTAAAAAAATATAATTAAAAAAGTCTACTTAAAATACTTACTAACTAAATAAAAATAATATTTTAATAAATTTACAAATATTTAATAATATTTTTTAAAATTTTAATAGCATTTAGTACTAATTTATAATTAATTAAAAAAAGTAAAAATTTTTATAAGTAAAATTATTTTTATTAAATATTAATAAAAAGTTTTATTAGTAAGTACTTGCTAATATTTATAAGTATAATAATAATAATAATTAGTAAAAAAATATATTAGCTAAATAAAGTTTATAAAAAAGATATTATGAATTTATAAATAACAATTTCTTATATTTTATATTTCTTTATATTATAGCTATTTAAATTTTTTTGCAAACTTTAATAAGTATTTAGAAGTTTTTAATAAAGATTATTACTTATATAAGTTAAAATATAACTAATAATTATAATCAGCCTATAATAATAGCTTGTAAATAGAGCTGAATTAAACATGTAACAAATATATGAATACTGCAAGACTGTAGCAACATTTGGGCCCCATAATATCTATATTTATTAAGAATTCAAAGTATTTGAAAATACTTTTCTTAAAAAGCTAAGCCTAAATGTAGATAATCTTAAAAGTAAATAAAGTTAAATGCTAAAGTAGATATTTATATACAGAAGATTACTGAAAACTTTACATACTTTCAAAGATCTTATATGAAATATAAATCAAAGTATTCTTAATATAATATAGAGATTTAGTTAAATTAATATATTAAATATCATATAAACAAAAATAACTAAATTCAAGAAGCACAGCTTCACCCAGAATTACCCTAGAAGGAATCAGCTTAAAGTGCTGATGTTTGAGGGATTACCCTCAGTAATAGTTTGGCAGATAACTTCAGATGATGTCAGTTGTCTTATACTCATATCAGCAATGCACCAAAGATACCTTTTTGTAAGATGGGTAGGAAATATGATCAATTTTTTTTTCAAATTGCACTCCCTATTATACGTAATTTGGGTTCTCTTTTATTGGAGTTGATTAAAAATGTTATTTTTAACTAAGTTCTTTAGTTCAAAATATCAAAATCAAAACAAAAAGATACTTAGTGTAGTATATAAAAAATGGCCGATCAAGTATATTACTAAAAACTACTATTTCAAATTTAACAGTAATACTCAACTATAGACTAATCCTGATGAAACTTTTAAATTTCGTATTCGATTGAATAAAGATCGAACGAATGGAAAATTTGCTCATTTAGTCGACAAGGAATTTGAAGTTAGTATAACAGATTTTCCAGTAATTCAATTATTTCTATTATGTACTAATAATATTTACTAGCCAGCTTGGGAACTTGAGCGCTGTGGTAGATTTGAAAAACAATACAATAAGAATGCTCTTTTATCGATGGTAAACTTATTTAGAATAAACTTTACTAATTTTTTTATCTATATTTGTTAGCTAAACACTGATAATGAAGAATTTCAAGGATACCTATTACACACTCAGACTTGCGAATTTCAATCTTTAGATAAAGTAAATACTAGGTATTTATATTTATTAAATTTGTTAAGGATGAAAGTGATGAAGTAGTTCTACCGAAATTAGGAGTAAAAGCTTTACAGCAGAGTAAAGTTATTAATTTCGAAGCCAATTATCAACCAGTTAAAGATTTTTTTCTTTCGTTTTTCTTATATTTTTAGGTACTTGCCGATGGTAAAAATTATTATTATTTCTTATTTTACTAACTATATTACTTTAATTATATTTAAATGTGAAGTAAGCTAAATGATTCAACATATTTCTAATAATTCTATTTTTAGCTTTCGAATAGGTACTTTAATCTTAAATGTATTGTATCCTATATACCAGTTGTTAACTTTTATTTAGGATCCGTTACCAACTAAGAAAGAAAGCTTTTCGAATCTTCAAAATGAAAAACCATATTTGGTTGATTCATCTAAATCAATTATTACTTCAGAGTTAGATGCTGCAAAATTATCTGATTTTAACGCTAAGAAATTTGATGAAACTATAGATCAATATTATAAGGATCTTATAAATGGTGCATAAATCTGGAATTTTGTTAATAAATTTAACATACTTAGTAATATTTTATTAGTTGAATTATCTTTTATTTAGCTCAGTAATATTAAAAAATTTCGCCCTTAATTATTTGTATACTATTTTTAATTAACTCTTACAGTGTTGAATTAAGTGTTTTAACATTTTGTTTAAAAAGACTACCATAAAATTTATCTATTCATAACAGTTACTCATTAATTTGGATGAGTAAGCTAAAACAATAGTACTAAGGTATCACAGACGCTACAAGTTCAGAGCCATATAATAAACTACGTAATTTAAATCAATTTAGGAGAAAGTATTGTTGGGTATATAAAGAATACAGACGTAATATAATATAAAGAGCCACCTTTTAGGCTTTATATTAGTTGTTTGCTTTTAATTTATTACATTTATTTTAAGTTGCCAATTGTATAATAGCTTAAAGAAGTTGAAATTAAGTCCAAAGTAACTGAACTAGTTGTGACAACAATTAAACTGATTCTAAGAAAATATTGGTACATTGTTATTAATAGTTTAACAATGAACTATCTTAATAAGATCTTAAATACCTTATTAGAAATTCAAAAAACTTAAGAAGTTAACCTATTTACATATAAGCTAATTAAATTTCTAGGGAAAAAATATTAATTGACTAAATATAAAATAAATGTTTTAGTTTTGGAAGAAAGTGTAAATAGCTTAGAGTAAAGTTTTAAGGAATAATAAAAGCTTTTAAGTAAAAGGTTTCTTTTTAAAAAGAGAAAATCTATAATGCAAATTCTTAAACAAAAAATATTACTATATTAAGAGTAAAGTTTTAGGAAATAAAAATTTAAATAAAAAACAATTAAAAGAAAATTAATTATATAGCTACTATAAATATATAAAAAATGGATATATTTAGTTATTACTTAAAAACAAAATAAAATCAGTTTTAATATAAGTAATAGTATTAGCTATAATTAGCTATTAAAGAGTAAATTCACATTTAAGCAAACATAAACTATTTTTTATTTAAATTTAATAAATTAAAAATAAATAAGCAAAAGCAAAAAAATAATTATTATAGTTTTAATAAAGTAAATTAGATATTACATTAAAATTTAATATTAACTAGATTTAAATTAAACCTATTATTATTTAAAAAAAACTATATAAAAAACTTATATAATATATATATTAAAATAGTTTTAAATCTATATAAAAAATATTTAGTAATATATAGTAAAAACTTTATATATACTTTAAATATTTATCTAAATACTATTTTTATATAAAAGTAGCTTAATTATTATTTAAAATAGCCTAGTTTTACTTAGTTTATTCTACTAACCATAAAATTTATATTAAATTAATATATATTTACTTTTTATTATTAAACTTTAAAATCTGCTAAAGTATAAAAATATAAAAAATAAAATAAAATTTATTATTTACTTAAATTTTTTTTAATTTAAATTACTTAAATCTACTTTATTTTATAAGTTACTAATAGTTTTTAAAGTATATCTTTTAGCTATATTTAATAAATATAATTAATATATATATAATTTAAAATTTATTAGATAAAATTTTATTTTTTTATTAAATTTTAAAGTATATTAATATCATATAGCTTTAAAAATTAAGATATATATATTTAAAAAATATATAAACTTTATAATATATTAATAATATAGAATTTTACAACTTGCTTTAAAAGCTTTAATATTACTATATTAAAAATATATATTACTAGTATTTATTAATATATAATATCTTATTAATAAAAAGTTTTATTAAAAACTTAAAAATAGACTAAAAAATGCTAAATTAAATATTTTTTAAATAACAAAAGGCTATATTTATATAAATATTAGTTTTAAATATAAAGTTATTAAAGAAAAAGTAAAAAAATATATAATATTTACTAATAAAATATTTAATTAAATAATAAATACTTAAATATTATTGATTAGTTAAATAAATATATAATATAATTAAAATTTTACTATTAATTTTAATAAATTTATTAAATTTAATATAAAAGCTTAAAGTTATATAAATTTTTTAAATAAATTAGAAATAATTATAAAAATATAATAATTAAAATTAAAAGTTATTTAAAGCTTTTTAAAAAATATAATATATAGCTATAAGTTTTAAAAATATATATATAGTAATATAATTTTTTATATTTTTAAAATAAAAACTAAGTATATTTAAATAATAATGATATAATTTTATATTAGCCAGTAAACTTTTTAAACCTTTAAATTACTAAATATTTAAGCTACTTTAAATTTAAAATAAGTAATAAAATATAATTAAAAAAATAATTTATATAATACTTAAATTATATATATATTTAGCTATATATTTATAAAATAGCCTTAAATTAGCTTAATATAAAAAAAAGTAAAAAAATACAGTTAATTATAAATAAAAGCTTATATAAATAAAAAATCTAAATTATATAAACTTTACTTTTAAATTTTATAGTTTTTTAAATAAAACTAGCTTTTTTAATATTTAATTTTAAATTTTTTTAAATAAAAATTCAATTTTTATAATAATTATAAACTATATTAATTTATTATAAAAAGTTTAAAAATGAAAAAAAGTTAAAAAAGTTAATTTTTATAATACTATAGTTAATTTAAATTTAATTAATACTAAATTTTAATATAATACTTATATTATTATATTAAAACTATAATAAAATTTTAATATAATACTTATATTATTATATTAAAACTATAATAAAATTTTAAAATATTTTTATTAATTTATTTTTATTTTATAAAATATAACGGATTTTTATATATATAAATGTAAAACTATTACTATATATATATTATTAACCTAATTATTTATTATAAGTTAGTTAGTTATATATAATAAGAAATAATATATTAAAAAGGTAAAAATAAAAGTAAAAGTAAATTTTTTTAACTAAATAACTTAAATAAATACAAAATTTTAATATTTTTATATAAATAAATAAAATAATCTTTTTTTAAAAATAAATAATAAAAGTAAAATTAATTTTTATAAAAAGCTAATAATATATCTTTTATAAATTATTTATATAACTATAACTGCTATTAAAAAAATTAATTTATATAAAAGTAAACTTATATTAAAAAATAAATTAAATTTAATATTTAAAAATAAAAAAATATATAACTAATTTACTAATTATAAAGTAGAAAATATTATATTAAAAAAATAAAAGTTAAAAAATATATATAAAATTAGTAAAAAATAAATTTACTAAATAAAAAATAAAGAAAGTAGCTTAAAAAATTAAAAACTTTATAAGCTTTTCTAATTTTATTTAAAACTATACTATTATATATTAATTAAAATAATATTTTAAGCTATAATATAAATTAAATATTTTATACTTTAAGCTAAAACTATACTACTATAGCTAGTATATTAAGCTTAAATACTTAAATACTTAAATACTTATTACTTTAATTTTATATTAATATTAATTTTCTAATAATATATAATTTTAATTTAAACTAGTATTTTTTATAATAGAAATTGTTTTATTAAAAATTAGTTATTATAGTCTTACTATTAAAGTAAATCTTTATTTAAAATACTTTAATTATATAATTATCTTATTATTAAAATAAGCTTACTTTTGAAATACTTTATAAATAAAATAGTTTTGCTATTATAATAATATTATAGTTTTCTATTAAGTAATTTACTAGTAATTTAAAATATTTTTAAAGTAATATTTACTATATATTTATCTTTAAATAATCTTTAAAAGTAAGCTGCCTATTTTATTTTTTAAACTTTACTTAATATTCTTATAAATAAGCTAAAAAATATACTTTTTGGAAACTTTTTTACTTAAAATAAATAAATAAATTTTTTATTTTTATATTATTATTATAGTATATTTTTAAAATTATAAAGTAAAATTAAGCTAAAACATTTAACTTAAAATTAACTAAAAACTAAAACTTATATATTACTTTTTAATTAAGTTTATAAAAAACTAAAATTTTCACTTTCTATTTAAGTTTTGATTAATTAAGTTACTTATTTCTAAACTAATTACTTACTAAAAACTAAATATAAGCTTTAAAAAAATCTAAAAAAAAAACTTATAAATAACTAAAGTAAAAAGCTATTTTTTTTAATTTAAAAAAAAATATATAGTTAATAAGTTTACTAAAACTAGAAATTTTTATAAATAAACTTTGATAAGCTAATTTAATATTTTATTAAAAAATTTTATCTTTTAAAAAAAATTGAATTATATAAGTATTAACTATATTTAGCTAATATTATTTATTTAAAACTAAAAATTAAGCTATAAAATTATTTAAATAAATAATAATAAATAATATAATAAGTATATTTTATAATTTGAAAAAGATATAATAATAAAAAAACTATAAACTTAAAAAAGCTAGCATTACTAAAATTATAATAGATAATTTAAAAAGTAATACAAGTATTACTTTAATTAAAATTAAAGTAAAGAATATAAAATATAAAAATATTTTACTATTAGTAAAATTAGTAAAATAAACTAATATTTTTATAAAAATTTTAATAACTAAAATAAATATATTAATTTTATTTATATTAATCTTAAACTTTTAATGGCTTTTATTAATTAAAGCAAATTTTATTAGAGTTAAAATAAAAGTAAGTTAATAATATTATAGTAAAAGTAGGTTTATTTTTAAAGATTTTAAAATAAATATATTACTATTATTTTTTGCATTTTTACATTATTTTAAATTCTAATTTACAAAATTTGATTATAATATTAATAAAAAAAACTTATATAAAATTTTTAAAATTAAAATAATTTTATAGAGTAAATAATAAAAAAATATTTTATATTTTATTTTAAATAGTAAACTAAATAATAAAGCTATATTATCTAAGTTAATAAAAAGTAAAATTATAGAAAATATTAATAATAAAATAAGTAGTTATTAGCTATATTATAAAATTAGATTAAAAATTAAAGATAAAATAATATTAAATAAAAAACTATATTTTAAAAAAATAGATTAAATACTTTTAAGTTATTTAATAACAATAATGGTAAACTAATAGCATATTTAAAATTATATTTATTTTAAAATTAAAATTAAAAAGCTTTTAAAATATAATACTATTATTTTAATATTTAAAAAATATAAATATAAATTAAAAAATAATTAAAAAATAAAAAATTAAAAAATACTTTACTTATTATAAAATTAACTTAAAAGAATAATTATATAAATTTTTTTCTAATTTAAATATTACTAACTTAATTAAAGCTTTTTTAGCTAATTTATCTAAAAAAAATAAAATTTATAAGTAATAAATAAGCTTATTAATTAGTATAGTAAAGTATAAAAAAAAGAAAAATATATTATTAATTTAAAAAATAATAGCTTTATTTATATTTAATACTTTATTATAAATTTAACTATAAGTTAACTAGATAAAATAAATTTTCTTATATATAATATAAAAATAAAACTTATATAAAAAGCAAATTAAATAAAAAACTATAAATGATACTAAATGTTTTTTATAAAAAAATATATTTTATTATAAATTTAAAATTGAACTAATAAAGCTATATATTTACAAAATTATAAATAAGTATAATTATAAAATATAAGTATATATTTTTTTTAGTTAAAAAAACTAGCTTATTAAAGGAAAAACTTTATATTTATTTAAATTATATTATTTGCTATAAAAGTATTATTAAAATAAGCTTATTATAAATAAGTTTAAATTAAAAATACATAATATAATTTAAAATAAGCTAAAATAAATTAAAAATAACTTTATTTAAAAGTTTTAATATAGTAGTAATATTAACTTTAAAAATTAATATAAATTATAAAAAGTAAAAATTAAAAGTTAAACTAGATAATTAATATATTAATTATTAAGAGTTCTAGTATATTTAAGAAAATTTATTCAAATTTAAATAGCTTAAACTAAATAAGTTAGTTATAACATTTTAAACTTTATAATAAATAATATAATAGTTAAGTAAAAAAAATTACATTAATTTTTTTTTAAATATTTAAGCTAATATATAAAAGCTAATAATTAAATATAAAATTATTAGCTTTTTAAACTTAATATTAAAACTAAAATAAAATATATTACTTTAAATAAGTAAAAAATATAAAAATATAAAAATATATATTTTAATTTAAGCTTTAATAAATAAATATTTAGCTTATTTAAAATAAATATATATAATATATTAATTGTACAGTTAACACAAATCTACTAAAAAAATTATTAAAAGTTAAGTTTTAATTAATATATAAGTTTAGAAAAGAATAAAGAAGAAATAAATTAAAAATTAGATTTTGATTAATATAAAAATTTAAGAAAGAATAAAAAAGTAACAAATTAGTATATAAAGGAAAATAATGTATACTAAAATAAATATTTTATTATATATTTATCTTTTTATCTTATTATATTTTATTAGTTTATTATTAGTTTTATTTTATATTACCCATTTTTTATATTTACTTAAACCTTATACTTTTAGTTTAGTTTTAAAGTTAGCTAGAATTATAGTAATAGAAATACTAGCCTAAAATTAGCTATATTAAAAGTATAATTAAGTAAATTATTCTAAGAAAAATAGTGGTATTTATATAGTAATAACTTTATAATAAATAATTACTAGTAAAAGTTTAATAGCTTGTTGAAAGCCTTACATTCCAAAGTATATCAATAAAAAATTTCAAGTTGAAATAGTAAATAGAAAATGTGTAGTAGTTAGTTGAACAAAGTATAATAATTGCAATTTTAAGAAAATTTATAAATAGTGTAAAGTAAATATAAGGTGCTTAAAGATTTCAGCAAAGATGTAAAGATGCAGTAAGAGCTAGAAATGTCTATAGTTAAAATAGGTTATAATAAAGATTACTAGAAAAAAGTAACAGTGCTATATTAAAAAGAAAATTACTAAAAAGTTAGTAATAGAAAAAGATAGCTATAAAAAGGCTAATAAGGTATAAAATAAGATATTTAGCTACTTACTAAAGGATAAAAACAACTATATAGCCAAATTCAATACTTAGACTAATTCCAAACACTATAAAAGAATAGAAAAATAGCTTCATTAATATAATATAATAGCTAGTATAGTTTAAAATAATAGTAAAATTTAAAAAACTAAAAAATAGCAAATAAAAATAAAAATATAAAAAACTAAATAAATAAGAATAGAAAATTTAATTATAGTATTAAAAAAAGCTAAAAGCATATATATGTTTAATAAAAATTAAAAGGTACTTAATATAATTTAGTAATTAAATGTATAAAAAATAATATTATAAATTATATAAATATAAATATAATACTAAATTATTTATTTAGTAGTTTTATATAGTATAAGTTTAATTTATAATTTAAAAGTTAAAATTTTAAAATATAGCTAATATATTTTTAAGATTATACTAAAATAATTTTTATTTATTAAATAATAGTAAATATAAAGTTTTAATATTTATTTACTATTATAATTAAAAACAAAATTTAAAAAAAAATAAAAGTAAAAATAAATTACTAGTATAAAAAATATTATAAAAACTAAATAAATAAATAAACTTTAATAGATATTATTGTTTAAAAAAAACCTTAAAAATATTAAGTAGCTTAAGTATTAAAAAAATTAGTATTTTAAACTAAAAAGTAAAGTTTTTAAAATTAAAATTAAAATAATACAAAATTAAATACTAAATAAAAGAAAAATATTTACTTTAATTTTTTTAACTTAAAAATTAAAAAAATAATTAGAAAAAAAAGTATTATTTATATTAACTATATAAAATATTATAATAATATTTTTAAAATTAAAGTATTTATAAACTATTAATTTGAAAAGTAAATTAAAAAAAAATAAAACTAATATAAATTAAAATTTTTATTTATTTAAGTAAGCTTTTATAAATAAAAGACTTAATTTAATTATTTATATAATAAAAAACAAAAATTTCAAAAATACTTGTATAAATATAGTAGTTAATTTTATTAAAATTAGATTTAATAAAAATAAAAAAGATAAAAATTTTATTATAATATAAGTAAGATACTATAAATAATTTTCATTATGGTTATTTAAGCAATAAATAAACTTAAAGGCAATTATTTTATAATAAATATCTAAAGCTATTTATATATACTAATATATATTAATTTATAACTAAATAATCATACCTAAAATAAAATATTAAATGATATTAAAAAAAGCTAGATATGCTACTATATCATAAATTGTATATTTATTAGTTAAAATCTAAGTTTTGAAAGTAATATTAACCTTTATTTAAGAAGAAAAATATTTAATAACACTTTTAAATACTGATTAAGTAACATTTATTAAAAAAAATTAGCTAAAAGTAATTTAAATAAGTTTAACCTCCTTTTATTTAGTATAGGATAAAGAAAAGGAAGAGAAATTAAAATATACAGTAAATAATAGTATGCCTTACTTAAAGTGGAAGATACTGTAAATAATAGAGAATGTGTTTAAAGAGGGAAAAGATAACAAATCTATAGCAAATCAGTTGGATCAACTTTTAGTCACTAATTAAAGTTTAGATGGCATTAAACTAATTATATTATTACAACTTCTTGTTGGTTTAATATTTCCTTGTTTGCTCTTTCTTAAGCTTATTAGTTAAAACTGTTAGGCTTAGTGGCAAAACCAACTAGTTTTTCAAAATTAATTTTTATATATATTCATGGAGCGAAAAAGAAAAAATTGGACTATATGTTTATTATTTATTTATTTATTTAATACCAATATCACCTTACAGTTGTATGTTATCTAAATTTTCAGATTAAAGCGGAGTCATCAGCTATATTAAATATATTATTATACCTATATCAAATGAATTAATATTGAAGTTTTAGGTAAGTTTTGATATAAAATACTAACATCATAAATCTATTACAATATCTGGCTCTATCATTAGTTTTGAAGTGAAAATTAAAAAATGTTGGATATACATTAAATAATGATAGAATAATATGTAAAAATAATAATCATTATTTTATCAATATTAATCCAATACTCAGAAGCAAAATTGAAATAAATTCGATAAATTCGTTCACCAAATTAAATGCATATTAGAAGATCACCTATTAAAATTTATTAAGGTTTATAAATTAAGTTAGTTTTTACGTCATTGAGCAAGTTATGTCAAACTAAATAAAATGCAGATTTGAATTCAATTCGCGGCTGCAGTTATTGATCAGGTGTCATTTTTAAACTCTTATTTTAGTATATATATATATATATATATATAATATTCAACTAATTTAATTATATTAAAAGTTTTAGAAGCTCAATATATTATTAGCTGTACTATTATTTTAAACTTTCAAAGCTAATGAAATGTATCTTTAACATTTTCTTTAATTCTAGTTTAATGAATGCCTTTTACTAGTAGTATTAATCAATATACAATTTTCAAAAAAATTATACTAGACGAACAAACCGCAATAACTATGCATAAAGATGGAACGGATATTTCTTAAAAAGAAAGAATGTAAGGACATAAAAGGAAATAGTTGCATTTACGGATAGGTATAGCTCGAAAAATATCGAGTATTAGGCTCAGTAAAACCTTATAAAAGTAAATGTAGCAGGAAGGATTTTAAGTTTATTTTCAAGTTTTATTAAAAGGTGTCCGAAAAAGGATAGAGCCATAAATTTTTCTTATACGGTAGAGTCTTTTAGAACTTACTTCTAAAAAGCTAAATGAAAATTAAATTTAGAAGCAATTTTTAAATTCTAACTTAGTATTTAATATTTAATCAGATTTAATTTTTACACAAGTTCGAAATTTATATATAAAAATGATTTTGATATTAAAAATTTACCAATTTTTTATACTCGAAAATTAGTTAAAAGAGAACCTTCTAAATGATCTACCTATAATTTAAAATTCCTGATAGTATATTTTTTTGAATATAGGGTAAAGTTGGAAATTTGAATTCTGAAGCGTATATATTTTCAAATTCTTAAAAATGAAAACATTTTTTTTTGTATGAAGGTGAATTTGTATGAACGCGATTTCAATGTTTGCATATACGTTTCAAAGTTTAAACTTCGAAAATACCTAACTATATTGGAATATTTAAGCCACATTTGAATCAAACATAGTAGAAAAACTAAACTTTTTAAAAATATTCCATCATATTGCTATAGTATTTTCAGATTTATCAAAATTTAGTACTTGATAACGTTCTTATTTGTGGGAACTTAAATAACTAAAGCTTAATTTTCAATATCCATTTTAACTTCAATAAATATATGAAACATAAAATGCTTACCATTTTAAAATTAAAAATTTATCAGAATTTCTATTATTAAAGCTTTGCTATAATTAAACTGATTGTATTCTGTTAATAATAATGAAAAGCTTCACTACAGTTCTTTTACATTTATACGTTATAATAGGCTGATTTAAATTTACTAAAATTTTGCTTACGTATAAGTTTGAGGGGTGGTTTAAGTAAAAGAATTGTATAAAGTATAAATAACAGGGGCATTCAAAGGATATAATTTGAAATACACCAATGCCAATATTAAAAATAAACTAAATTTCAAACGATAGACTTCAAATATTATATATAAAGTATAATTCAGTGAATTAAGTCATAACAATAGCTAGCATAAAGTTATACGAAATAAGTTCTCACTTCTTACCTACAAAAAGTAAAACTGCAATATCGGTAAACGGTTATAAGTAGTGCATTTATATGACTAGTATAACTAATTCATTAATTAAATTGAGTTCTAATGTAAAGTAGTATAACTGTTATAATTTCTGTGAAGTATTTCTAATAAAAATTTAAAGTTTATTATAGAAGTATCTCGCATTCAATTTTGAACTGATAGACAAGAAGCTTTATTTTGTATTGTAAATAAAATATATTTCCTACGTAAAGTTTTTACTTTTCCAATATACAATTAGTTATAAAATATTTTTAATATAGCTTAGAATTAAATGAAGCACCGTTTTTATTACATATTACTATGTACACTAATATTTACTGGTACATAACCACTAATGAATAAGAAATAAACTAAATTAATTCCGATATCAGGTAAAGACTATAATTATAATATTAACTAAAGTTACACTCAAGTTTGTAAATGCTTAGCTTCAATTTAAAATAATTCTTTAGTTTGATCGCTAAAATATCCGGGAGTATGAAACCTTTTTAATCCAGTTTCTTAGTTTACTTTTTTTGTAAAAATAAGCATTAATTAGACCTCTATAAAATTTATAGAAATTTAAATTAAAATCCATAATGCTATTTTGATATATATACATTTTTACCGAAATAAAATTTATATATTCGATTCGATAATTTAAAATGCATTTTTAAAGTTATTTAGTTCTTAGCACAAAGTAATAACTGTATATAGGTATAATATGTTAGATTGTAATGACTGAAAGTAGTTGGGATGCACATTCTATGGTTCTACTCCTATAATCCCTATTTAAAAGAATATAAATTTGTATTTTTAAACATTGCTTTAAATCGTCAGAGGATAATTCAATTTAAATATAGTAAGTTCAATTTTTCGGATTTCGAGGGTTTTAAGTATATTGCTAACTTCTATTCTATTTTAAATACACTATGAAATCATAAAGATTAGAATTACTATATTGGAAAAGTTGATTCATTAGCATATAATATACTTTAACTATACCAATATTAAACTTTCCCATTGAAATATAGATCAAGATCTTATCGTATGTATTCATATCCACTTATTTAATCAACACTCGGATATTCTAAGTTACTAAATTAAGCAACTTTAAAGAATGCAAGTATAGTAAATGTTTATAAAACATTAAATATAAATTTAAGCTTTAATAAAATTTGATTTTTATATTTTAGTCGTATATTTGCGAATGGGTGTATTTATACGGAAAGTTAGTTACATGCTATTCTAAATTACAGTAATGTATTATACTACGGTTGATAATTATTTTTTACATAGTTTAAAGCACACCATGTATAGTTACGTTAGAAACGATATCAAACGGCTGAATTAATGCTCTTATTATTCTAATGGTTTACCGTACAGCTCCTTTGAACAGGTAGTAATTGGTAGCGGTGGTACAAATTTCTTATATAATAGGGATGTACAATTTTACAAGGTTCTAGCATGGATCCATTGCTTAAATTTCGATTTCACGCCACAAAACCTCGCTAAATTCCAAGTTATTGACAAAATAGCACTTCCATAAATGCTCGTAAAATTAAATCCAGTTCTTATTATAGGCACTAACTATACAACAACGCTTAGTTTTTATTCCTGTTTAATTTACCAATAAAGTTGGCTCGCCCTTCGCAAATATATCCATATTAGAATTTAGAAATTGTAACCTCTCAAAAATTACTTAACCGAGTAACGTTACAATTACATAGGGGTATTAGAATTAAATATCGGTAAAGGAGCTTAAACTTACTGTTTAGGAAGTCGACCGTGAAGTTGCCGGTACACTGTAATTACCTTTAAAATGTAACCCTTGAAAGTGAGCTTAATACGGTCTGGATCGAAAATACCACTGAATTAAAATGACACGTTCGCTAACACTAACCAATACTACAAATTCAAATCGTTTATGTATTTAATATGTATATTTAACGTACGTTTACTATTTAATACACACTTCGTTGCTATAATAAATAGAAAAATATAACTATACAATTATTTATTTTTTGTATTTCGATATTTACCAAAATCGGTCTTTGCTTAATCCCAAATAGCCTTTGATAGCTAGCGAATTGATTTGGAAATTCTTACCGTTATTACCATCTTGTAGCAGCGTGGTACAACCTAAGCTAAAATTTATTAGAATATTTCATATAATAAACTAAGCTTATGATACAAATGCGTGGTTGAGAGCAGGAATTAAATCCAATTAAAGTGCTCGTTTTGCATTAAAAGTTGTATCAGGAATAAAAAATGTAGTTAAAGTATCAGAATAAACCCATTAGGAAATTTGGCTATGAGAATAAGCTGCATATGATTCCCACTAAAAGTTTTACTACCCCACAAACCTCGGTAAGTTCAGTGCGGTTTATTCTAGAGTGACTCAAAGATAAATAAACTAAAACAGTCTAATTCTTAAAAAACTGATATACCTCTTGCATGGAAGCTAAATTTTAAAAGTGCTATAAAAAGGTTGGATTGGCTCGTTTACAGATTTGCAAATTTTAACAAACAATGGTTTACAATCAAAATAACAGCATTATCAGAGAAATAAGCTACCTTTTAGAAGGAGTTTCAAACATTGAAGACAGCGAAATATACGAAAATGAAGTAACTCCTTCTGTAGAAAGCTCTCCTAAAACGCAACAACTTCTTACCGAGCTGGACACCTGTATTCGAAAGTTAAGCTTCAAAGAGGAGCAATCCGAAATCCCTTTCTTATCCGGTAAAAGGAAAGGTTCTTACACGTCAACTTCATCGATAAGTTGTGAACTCGATCCATCTTTACAAGTTGATATAGTCGAAGCTAAAAGGTGCTCAACCTTCCACGGAGTTCTAACAAAGCTTTCACAACGTTCCTTCCCTCTATTTAACGGAAAAAATAAGCAGAGTTTCGTACTGGTTGGTAGCACATTACTAAGGTACAAGATTAAAAATAAAGAATACGTACTCAGTGGCCAATACAGCATTACATCTACAACAACAATCTGTGTAACGGATCGGTTTAACGGTGAGAAATTTGCTTTCTATATCTCCGATCCCACTTCCAACTTCAAATTGAACTTGATTGCTGACAACTCACAACAACTTTCTAGTTGGTTGTACCATATCAAATATATAATATCAGCATGTAAATACTCTATAAAACCGCTACCATCTTTACCAGGTTCTGAAAACGACTTTAAAACTTTTGAGAAGCCTCTTACCAAAAAGATGTTAGCCTCTACTATAAATTCTAAAAGGTTGACCGAATTTCAAAATTACTATCAGCCTAAACTTGTATCTCCACTTATTTAATCACTATTTTTCCTATTACATGTGTGTTGTCAAATATTTAATAAATAAAAGTATTATTTCTAAGCATATCATATATATATATTAATTTTGATATAATATATATTTTTACTATAGTAAGGCACTATTAAATTGTCTATAAAATTTACTTAGTTTCAAAGTTTAATAAGATTTTAATAATATATCAAACCAAAATAGTAATAAGTGCCAAATATTTTAAATTTCTTAAGAATTTAAAACATATATATTTTTAGTAAAAAATTAATACATACTTTTCAAAACTCTAAAGAAATTAAACTAATAAAATAAATATTAGACTAAAAGTGTAAAAGAATAAAATTAATCTAAAAATAGAAATTTAAAACAAATTATTTTAGGTCATTAGGATCAGAAATACTAAATATTTAAATAGTTTTCAGCTATATAAAAGTTAAATTTTATATAGGCTTAAAATAATATTATAAAAAAATTAATTACTAAATTTAAAACAAAAATTCAATATTTAAGTTAAATTATTTACTTTTAAAGTAGTATAAAAAAATTAATACAGGTAAAAATATAGATAATAAATATAATATATTTAAATTAATATTATATATTATTACTAAAGATATATAATTTATTAATAATACCAAACTAAAAGTTTAGAATAAACTAATTTTATTTTTTTATAAATAAAATAGCAATAATAATAAAATTTATTTAAAATTAAAAAGGTATAAATTTTTTTAATTATACTTAAAAATAAAGTTAAATATTAAGCTATATATAAGTTTTAGATTAAATTTTTATAATATATTTATACTATTATAATAAAAAATTTAATATATATATACTTATTTATAATTGAATTTTTTAATATTTAAATAGAAAATATTTTAATATAAAAATAATTTAAAATAAATATTATAACTTTAAAAGAAGATTTATATAAATTAAAATACTTTTATAATTGTAAATTAAGTTTATAAATACTTAATATAATTTTATAAATTTATTATTATTATTTTTCTACTATATAAAAAAGTAAAGTATAATTTTTATTAAACTATTTTTTTAAATACTTTTAAGCTTTATTTAAAAATTATTTAGATATTTTTAATCAAATTAAAAATTTTAATTTTAAGTAACTTTTATATAATAAAGATTATATAAAAGTTTAATACTAGTATTTTATATATATATAATATATATATTTTAAATTAATTTTTAATTATTATAGTAGTAAAAAAGTAAAATTTTATAATATATATAAAATTATATATTAAAATAGTTTAATAGCTTTTTAAATAAACTTAAAATAAATTTAATTAAGTAAAACTATATATTTGCAGTTATTTTGCAAAAATATTAGTATTAAAAGTATTTGCTAAAATTTAACAATTATTTTAAATTAGTATAAGTTAAAATTAGCTATATAATTAATAATAATAATAAAAAGTTCTAAATAGTTATACTTTTAATTAAGCTAGTATATATTTATCTTAATTTATATTAAAAATAAAAATATATTAAATTATTAAAATTTTATTTACTTATATACTATTTTATAAAAGATATAATTTTAATATAAAGGTAAAGATTTTATACTATACTATTTTTTTCCAAGTTATTTAAAAATTTAAAATATTATATTAAAACTTTAACTTTAATAAACTAAAATTTTACTATTTATTTAAATTAATTATAAACTTATATATATATAATATATTTTTATATTTACTTATATTTTAGACAATATTTATAAGATAAAAGTTAATTATTTAATAATTAAAACATTATTTTAAATATATTTTAAGTAGTTATTAATAATATATTTATATTATAAAGTAGTAAATTTTTTAATATAAATTTGTAAATAGTAACTTTTATAATTATTTGATTAATTTTTAATTAAAAATTAAATATAATAAATATATTATAAGTAGTGATATTTTATTTTCTTTATAATTATATATTAATATTATATTAATAATTTAATAAAGTTTTAGTATATATTTATAATATTTTAAAAAAATATACTTTAAAAAAGTATAGATAATAGCTATAAAAAAATATTTTTTAATTTTTATTATATAAAATAAATTTTAAGTATAATATTTTATAATTTAAAAAATGATAATTTTAAATAATTTTATACTATTATATCTTTAATTATAAGTAAATAAAACTAAAAATAAAATAGTAGCAATTTTAAATTTAGTTAAATATAAATTTACTTTTTATTATATTTTATAAAATAAAAGTAAATAAATAAAAATTAGTAAAATTAATACTATTATTTAATTTAATCATAAAGTATTACATTATTATATATATTATTATATATATTAGTTAATTTAAATTAAATCCAAAATTATATTAATAAACTAAATAAAAAATAGTTTTATATTTATATAAATAAAACTAATACTTTTTTAATTTATTTTAAAAGTATAAATACTAAAATTAATATATAAATAAATAATAAATTTATATTTTACTTTACTTTTTAAGCTTATTTTTTATATTATTATAGTAAATATATTTGCTTTAAGATATAATTTAATTTTAAATAAAAGGATAATAATTTTATCTAATACTTTAATTTTTTTTTAAAATTAGTATAATTTTTCTAATAATAAAATAGTAATAATTATATTTATTTTTTATTTAATATATATAAAATAAATAAAAATTATTCTTAGTATATTAAATAAGTAATTAAAATATTATAAAGTTAGAATTTGATTTAATAAAATTTTATTTTTATTTTTTAAATTTTTAATAATAATATTTAAAATTTTTAATATTTAAAATTTTTAAAAATAGGTATATTTTTATAATTAAGCTAAAATATTATAAGTTATTAATATAAATAGTATTTAATATATATATATATATAGTTAAAAAATTCTATTTTATTTTATTAAGTTGTTAAAGTAATTTTAATAATATATAAAAATAATAACTAATCTAAGTAAAATTACTTTAAAATTTAGTTTATTAATTAAAAAAATTAAAATTATATATTTATTTAAAAATAAACTAAAAATTTTTTTATTTTAAATATTCTTATTTAATATTATTTAAAATTAATTACTTTATAAATATATTTATATTTTAGCTATTTATAGTAAATTTTATTTATTTAGCTTAATTTTTACTTATAAACTAAAAATAAGTATTTTTTAATAATATTATAAAAATTTAACTAGTATAATTATTATATATATAAAGATATATTTTTTTAGAAAAAAAATGCTAATAAGTAATTTAATAATATTTATTATATATTTTAAAGTATAATTTATATACTTTTATTATAGAAAATAAAAAATAAAAACTTTATTAAAATATTTAACTTTTTAAGTAAAAAATTTTAATAATATTTTTAATATACAATTACTAAATACTAAACTAAATAATTAATTTAACTTATAACTGCTTTAAATAATAAAATCTTATATAATACTTAAATTAGATAAGCTATAAAAATATTTATTATTTTAATTATATATATATATATATTTACTAAAGCAAAAAATATAATTATATTTTTGTTTTTATAAAATAATTAATTAATTTATAATAATATAAAATTAAAATAAAGTTATAAAAATAGTATTTTTTTTATTAAAAAATAAAAAATAAAAATTTAAAAATAGTTTTTTAATTAAATTACTTAAATTTTAAATATTTTAATTTAAGTAAAAATATAAAAATATAATTAAAATAAATTTACTTAAGTTTAAATTAAGCTAGCTTATTTAATTTAATATTTTATTACTATACTTTAACTAAATATTTAACTTTATTTAAAAAAAATTATTTAATATATTTAATTACTTAAATAAATAAATATTTTTTTAATATTAAAGTTTTTATTTCAATTATATATATATATATTAAATTTATTTAACTAAGTTATTTTTTATAGTAGCTATAATACTATTTTATTTTTAATTTAATAATATTAAGTAAAAGCTAAAGCTATATAATTAATTTTATTTTATTTTATAATAAAATTTCTTTTAAATATAGCTTAATTTTAGTAAAAGTAAGTTAATTTTAATAATATTATAATTTAGATTTAGTATTAGTTAATATTAGTTATATTATTATTAGTAATATAATTAAATAAATACTAACTATATAAAAATAGCTAATAGTATTTTAATTTTTATTAATTTTAAAAGTAAAAAAGTCTAATTTTTTTTAATAAAATATTTAAAATAATAATAATAATAGTTTTTATTAGTTTTTCTTTTATTTATAATATTTGTTAGTTTAATTATATATATAAATTTAATAGTAAAGCTAATAAAACTTTTTAAATAAAATTAAAAGCTTAGCTTTAAATATATAATAATAATTTTTTTTAGCATTTTAATAGTTTTATTAAATATATATATTTATTATTTAAAAATGCTTTTTAATAATAAAAGCTTATATAAACATATAATATTTAAAATTATTTTCATTAATTAATTTTTAAGTTACTTTTTTTAGCTAAGTATTAATTTTAAATATATATTTACTATATATTTTAAATTTTTACTAACACTTACTTATTAATTAATATGTTTTATTTTTAAAATTTTTAAAGTATTAAATAAACATTATAAAAGTTAAATATTTTTAAAAATTATTTAGATAACATTTTGTATTAATAATAATAAAAAGCTTAAAATTTATTAATTTAATTATATAAAATTATTTTTTTTGGTAAAAGTTATAATAATTTAAATTTATTTTTATACTAGCTACTTTTAAAGTTTTTAAGACTAGTTTTTAATAATTAAAATTGCATTTTTTATTTACTACATTTTTTTAAACTTTTAGTTTAAAGATTTTAGTTAAAAAAACTTAAAAGTATTTTTAGTAAAATTAGAAAGCAGTGTAAAAATTAATAATTTAATCTTTATTATTATTAAAATTAATTAATTACTTAAAGCTAGTAGCTAATAATATTTGCTAAAAGTATCTTTTTATTTATTATAAACTTATTTTTATTTTTTTAGTAATAGTATAAAGTTATTAGTTATTATATTTTTCTTTTAAGTGTAAAAACTTAATATAAGCTATTAGGTTTAATATTATTTTTAGTAGATTTAAGTTAGCTATTTATACTTATATATATTTATTACATACTTATTTAATAATATTTTATATAAAAAATTGATTATAATTTTTTTTAATACTTAATTTTTACTGCTTTATAGTAAGTATATATTCTTTTATATATTTTTTAGATTTTTTTATAATTAATATTTAAACTTTAAACTAGTATGTCATTATATTTTAGCTATTTAACATCTTAAAAATATTAGCTATATTAGCTATACTTTAAATAGTTTACCAAAGCTATATAATATACTTAATAGAAAAATTAAGAGTTTTACTATTAAATGTTTTCAAAAAATTAATATGTCTATTTATAAAAGACTTACACTACTTAAAGTTTGTATTTGGTAGCTTAGCCTAGTATAACTGCTTAATAAAAACTGGTTCTTCTGTCTTATTTTATCTTTGTTCTTTATTTTAGTAAATTTAACTACTATTACACATCCAAAAAAATTTAGAAATTAAATATAAGCTTTATTTAAAATAATATCTAAATGTTTAGTTCAATTAATATATATAAAATTTAAGTACCTACAACCAGATTAGATTTAGGCTAAAAAGATGTACATGCTCTTATTTAGAGCTAGGGTTTAAAATTCTAATTGAATAAATAAAAACATAAATCCTTAAGTAAAAAAATTACTAGCAAGTAGCTAACAAAAAGTATTGCTGTAAATTTTGTATTTATTCCAAAAACTTTGGAAAAAGTTTTAATTAAAAAAATATTTTTTGTAAGAACTTTATTCTAATTTCACAAAAAATTAAAAATGATAAAATTCAATATATATTTACTATTTATACAAAAAAATCTATTTATTTGATATTAAATCAGTATTACAGGTTAACTTTAAATCCCCACCTCTATAAAAAAATTAAAAGTCCTTATTGCTCCGTCCTCAGTACAACCTTATCCTTGAAACTTTTCATCTTCTCCAATTCCACTTTAGCTACCTTCTTGTTCTTCTTCTTCTTTTCTTGTGGTTTCAAAGTACCATCAGGGTTAAGTAGAGGATTAACATGAATCTTTCGGTTGTTAAATCTATTCTGCTCTTTAACTTGTCTCGATTGTAACATAATTTTCTTGAGATTGGTAGTTGAAGAGATAGCTTTAGGTAAAATCTTGTGGCTAAAAAACATATTAAAAAAGATCCCTAAAAATCAAATTACTTGGCAACTTTCTTGATGGAAGGAACCTGTGCGTATTTCCGCTTGAGTGCATCGGCGTAATTTAGGGCGGTACGCTCCCTGTTGTTACGCTAAAGAGGAAAATAATTTAAAATAATATTTACTAGTTTAAAACTTACCACACCTAGGCGGTCGGAAGCGTTCGTCTTCCAAAGTCTTAAGTTAGTATCGTCGGAACCGGACACGATGTAGTTGGAATCCATCGTAAACTTGACCGAAAATACTCTAAAGCAAAATATATCAACAATCATGTTTCAAATTTAAAGTCAAAGTATTACCTCTGCATACGTTTGGTATGGTATACATCCTTAGATTTGGTTTCGTTAAAGTTAAAAGTACGAATAGTACGATCGTATGATGCAGATACAAGTCTGGTACCAGTAGGATCAAAATCAACGTCCATAACAGCGGATACGTGATCGAAGTAGGTCATTACTGGCTTAGTTAGATGACGCATATCGAACTTGTAAAGGTTATGATCCTCGTTAGCAACTACGAAGTTGAAAGCTACGGTAGGGTTCCAACATATAGCGTTAGATTTGAACTGTAAAATAGTTTTAGCAGTAGGTGAACGTTGTCTCAAGTCGTACAACACCACAGATCTATCTAAGGATGTAGTAGCCAAAACGTTAGTTTCAGTTAGATTGAACTTAGAAGCAATAAAAGTATCTGAACCCCAATCGAACTTCAAAGTAGGTTGGGATCTGGATACGTCCCACAACTCTACAACAGAACCGGTGGTTGCGAATTGAGTAGAGTTACGGTGGTGAGTAACTGAGGTAAACGAAGTACTTCCTTGGTATACCTGGTTGGGTATGGGAACGGTTGAATCGGAGGAATTAAGGTTGGTGGTGGACCAAATCTTAGCTAACTTATCTACTCCTACCGATATTACTTGGCCCGTATTAGGTAATATTGTCAACCCTTTTACCGCTCCACTATGCCCCACTACAGATAGAACTGATTTGCGTTCGTTTAGCTTCCAAACTTTCAGTTCTATTTTACAAATAAAAATTAAAAAATTTATAATTCATTAGTAAATAATAGAGTAAAATTGTTTTTTTCTTACCGCCATCACCAGCTCCCGAAACCATAAGTTGTAAATCGGTTAAAGATTTTGCTAAGCAGTATACTCCATCAGAATGTCCACTCAAAGCAGTTATAAAAGGTTTGGCAAACATCTTGTCTAATTTTACAGCGTTCAAAGCACGTTTAAACTCTCGAGCTTTTTCGAATGGATGTAAAGAAGGATCGTAGTTTCTTTGTACTTTGTGTAAGTCGGTTGGTCGACTACGCTTATAATCTTCATCAGAGCGACTTATTGCTTTCACTTTCTAATTTTTAAATGCCAGATATGTATAAAAGCTTAGATTAGTATTATGATTGATTTGAGATGTTTTAGTCTGGTTACCATTTTTATCTTGGATAATCTTTCTCTTCGTGAATAAAGAATAAAAGTTTTCTAGGTCGAATTTTTATTTCTCTTTTGGTTGGGTTTAGTTTTTAAATTTGGCTTTAGATAGAGTTCATTTCTAAATTATAAGATGGTAATCTAAAATATAATCAACATTTTAAACTAAGAAAAAATAAATAATAATATATATATATAAAATAAAATTAATCAATAATATTTATTAAAATTTTAATATAAAACTTAGATATTTTATATCCAAATTATTTATAAGCTTTATACTAATATTTACCTTAATTTATCTTAAAATACTATCAATTTTTATAATTCTTTAATTAAAAAATATATATTTAACATTAATTTACAGATAAACTATTATTTTTAACTTTTAATACTAATTTATAAATAAAATAATTAAGTAAAAGTTTGAAAATTATCTATTATAATAAAATTAGCTAAAATATAAATAAAATTTAAGTTATTTTATAGCTAAAAAATAGTAATAATAACTAAGTTATTTAATTAAACTAAAATGAAAATATAATTAAATAATGGAGGCTAAAGCTATTAAACTGAATTCCTAATTAGATTTAACTAGTCTAAACTATAGTGATAGAAATTTTTGCTTAAGCTTAATTTATAACTTAAATATATTTTAGCTTAAAGTAGCTTATTAACTTATATAGTAAATATATATAATAAAGAGGCATTTTATTAATAAATTTTCTAAAATAAGCTTTATTTAAAATTTAGAATACTGTTTTAATAACAAGGTTTAAGATTTATAAGCTTTTAAAGATAAATAAACTAGTAAAACTATATAGTAAAATGAATAAAAAACTATAACAAAAATTAATAATAGAATAAAAAAAAGCCAGTACTACTATTTATAAACTTTATATAGTTCTACATTTAACTAATATATTAAAAATTATATTGTTAGGTAATCTATATAAAATATATATAAGATAAACTAGAAAAATAAAAATAAAAACTTTTATTTATATATAATTATGTTAATTTAATTTTATTATAAGTTAATAATTAATAAACTAAAAAGTTTTTAAAATAAGTATAAATATTTAGTAAAATTTTTACCAAATAAAATTTAAAAATAAATATTATAAAATATTGGCTATAGAATATAAATATTCCTAAATATTCTTTAAATAAACTTTTTATTCTAAAGTTATCTAGTAGTTTTAGCTTTTTATATTTTTTCTTTCAAAAAATCCTTATTATATAAAATAATTATTAAATTAACTTTTCCAACTTCTTCTTTCTAGTCTACTAGAGTAAAATTTATTATTTTAGCTTTAAATCCTCTTTTAGTACTTTATTTTTTTTAATTTTTTGCTTCTTTCTCTATAATTTTTTTTTATAAAAAAACAAGTTCTTTTTAATAGGTTCTTTAATCAATATAAAAGAAATTTGCTTTATTATATTCTAATAATAGTAAAATTATAAATTACTCCTCTTTTTCTTTTTTTACAATAAGAAAAAAATATAGTATAGCTCTTTTTAATCTTTTTTTATCTTCTTTTACTATTTTTTTAATTGCCTTTTTTGTTATTTAGCTATCATTTAAACATTGTAGTTTATTTTGAACTATTTCAAATAATGTAATTCTAAGTAAATCATGTTTAAAATATATATCTACTTTAACAAATAGCTTTTTTTTATTTTGTTTATTATAAAAAAAACTCTTTTCTATTAGTTTTTTACTTATTTATATATAGATTCAATTTTAATATATATTTTTTCTCCTTTTTCTTTCTTTATAAGATTTTTTTAAGCTAATTTTCTAATATTTTTAACTAGCTATCTTTTTTTAATACTTAAATTAACTGGTATTTTTTTTTCTATTTCTTTAGCTATCTAAATAATCCATAGAATATATATTAAATATTCAATAAGTAATATATTTCCTTTTCTAAAATTAGTAATAATTACTAAATATATATCTTTATATTTTAATAAGCCATACTTTTTTCAAACTAGATTATACTTATCTCAATTAGGTTACTCTTTATAGATTAATATAAAAACATTAGTTTTTTTTTCAAAATTTTTATTTTTTTAATAAAATATTTATTATTTAAGGCAGCTAAAAAAATTATAAAATAGATAAATTTATTATTATTATTTAAAAAAATTAAGCTATAAAATTTTAAGCTTTAAAAAATAATAAAAAAGAAAAAAAATAAAGATTAAAGATTAATATTTAAATTTAAATAAAATAAAAATATAGTTTATCTTTTTTTATTAATAAGTTAAAAGTTTTAAAATTATTTAAACTATTAATTTTTAAAAAAAAATTAAAAGTTTTAATTAATTTTTACTAAAAAGTATTTAATTAAACTTATTAATATTAATTAGATTAAAATATTATATTTATTTTAGTTTTATTAGTATTTAAAATAAGTTTTTAGCTTTGCTTAATTTATTAAAAGTTTTATATTTATATTTAAAATAAAAGTAATTTATAATTAGAAAATAAACTTAAATTATTTTTTTAAATAGTAATTTAATATATATTAAATTAAATTTAAAAATAATAATATTTTTATATAAACTAATTTATTAAATTTTAGCAAAATTAATAAAAAAGAAGTTTATAAGCTTTAAATACTTATATTAAAATTATATTATTTACAGTTTTATCTAAAATTTTAAACAGGTTTTTAAAAATAATTTAAAAGTTTAAGTTAAATATTTTAAAATAAAAATTAATTAAATTTAAACTTAATTTTGCTTATTATTAAAGTTTATAAATTTTTTAATATATAAATTAGCTTAAAATAATAATAAAGCCTCTTTTTATTATTTTTAAATTTAATAAGCATTTATTATTAGCTAGATTAATTTTGTTAATTATATTATAATTATATTATTGTATTTTTTTAGTAGTAATTTTTTATTAATAGTTTTAAATATTCTAATTAAAGTAAAAGAAAAAATAAGCTATAACTATTTATAAATATTAAAAAAAATATATTTAATAA